>JAFBJT010112356.1:4904-15719 GCA_016785325.1 Chascanopsetta lugubris
TGAAGCATCAAAATAAGAGCATCCAGACTTCACACTGCGTGCAGAACTGCCTCAACAGGAGAAACTGAACTTTAACATTGATCTCATAACACATGATTATCCCAGACGGTGTCCTCGTCAATCAAAACTAGAATTGCATGGAAATGCCAAAACGATCCTATGCTTGGCCTTTTAAAAAAAACTCTTTCTCGTACATTGTACAGACCCTAAAACTAGCATACAAATATGATAAGGATTGTATCTATGGCAACACTCTGTGGGGGGCCCGTCCATCAGCACCTGTGTATCTACTCCGTCTTGACTGCATTGTGTCTGATAAAGATTGCGATTGCTCTTTCTTTTTTACTCTGTGTTTCCTTACCACCATGATTTGGCCTCTGAGTAAACCATTTTTACTCGAGATACTTTTCCAACTTCACTTAAGTCCCCTTTTCCCCTCTTTTGTTGCTTTCTGCACTTTGGTCAGCGAGCACAAGACGCGGGACGTCGGTCTATAAATACTGATGCAAGAGCTACTTCTGCTCGGCTGGATTGCCTTTCTCGGTCTGCTCTGTCTCTGTCCCCCTCCACCGCCTCCCCCTCGGTTACTCTCTGTCTGTCTGTCTGCTCTCTCTCTCTCTCTCTCTCTCTCTCTCTCTCTCTCTCTCTCTCTCTCTCTCTCTCTCTCTCTCTCTCTCTCTCTCTCTCTCTCTCTCTCTCTTCATGATGCGGGCGATTACTGCGCGAGAGACTCTTTGGCCCGAGTAAGCTCGCCTCCGGGGCTGACAGGGTGCGGTGCGACGACATTGTTAAAATTTCCCCGAGTGTTTGGCAGCGCGGGACGGCGAGGCGAAACGCGGGATGGCGAGGCGAAGCGCGGGATGGCGAGGCGAAGCGCGGGACGGCGAGGCGAAGCGCGGGACGGCGAGGCGAAGCGCGGGACGGCGAGGCGAAGCGCGGGATGGCGAGGCGAAGCGCGGGACGGCGAGGCGAAGCGCGGGATGGCGAGGCGAAGCTCAGGCGAGACTGAGCCCCTCGAACGCAGCGGCCCGAGCGACGCGCTTTACCACAGATCAGACGCTGACCCTTTCGACTCATCCCTCTTGACTGAGTCGTGCCAGCGTAGCCTCTGATTAGCCCCCCACCTTCATCTGCATACACTCCAGCTGCAGCTATTGAGCGGATACAAGAATTGGCCTCTGATTGATGGATGAGGAGTGGGAGTTAACGAGAATATTAGCCGAATTATTGCCGGTGATTGATAGCCATTATGACACGCAAATTATAAGCGTTGGCCGGGATATAATAAATTCTCAAACATAGCGCACATTAGACACAGGTTTCCGAGCATTAGGGGGAGGGTTGACGGGAAAGCTGTCATTAAATTGGGGAAAGCGAGGCCCCGTCAATGTTTGCTGGACTTAATTTCATTCCGTTTGGTTTTCCCACACCCACAGCAGCTCCTGGAACACAGCCCCTGTAATCTCTCTTCAGGCAGCAGCACAAAGATCCATATTGAGCTGCAGTCTCGCAGCGGCTCCTCTGTCTTGCAGCCCTTAGATCTCCATTTCCTCCTCTTGTGTAATTTAGAAAAAAAAGAAATGTATATATATATATATAAACATGCTTACACTCCTCTGTCCTGCGCTTCTTTCCTCCTCCCCCAGCCTCCACCCGTCTCTCTGTTCTTGCGCTCCCCTCCTCTCCCCTCAGGCTCACCTGTACAGTATATCACTAATGCCGCCAGGGTCATTATATCAGTGGGCCATGGTCACAGTTTCCCTCTTCCTTTCCAATCTCTCTGTGTGTCTGTCCCTCTCGGTCAGTAATAAAACACCAGGCCCCAGCGGTGGCGCTGATAGAGCTGTGAGATCACATTAGTGCCGCCCTCCAAGAGCTTGACAGGTTGTCTACGGCGCCGTGTTGTTGTCCTGCTTCCCATTAACAAGCAGCATTATGTGCGCGTGTGTGTCGTAAAGGTACATTCCGCTCCGGTCGGTGTTGCGGACCAGGACGAGATGAAGCAGACGCGGACCTGCATGAGGCATATTTAGACGCGAGGACGATGTGGGCGACGGTAAATACAGCATGTCCGCCGAGCTTTATAGCCGGTGTATCTCTGCAAACATTTGCAGGGGTGTCAGCGCAGCCATATTTCTGAAAGATTCCCCCCTAAACTAGATGAAGGAGAGGCTGCAAAAGGAGGAAGAGAAAGAAGCAACTTATTTGTGTTGCAAGAGGGAAATGGAGGAAAGATTAGAGGAAAAGGAGAGAGAGATGGATGAGATGAAGGAGAGGCTGCAAAAGGAGGGAGGAAGAGAAGGAAATGACGAGAAAGAAATGGAGGAGCGGCTGGAAGAGAAGGAGAGGGAGACGGAGGAGATGGCGCAAGGTTTGAAACGGCTTGAAGAGAGGAGAGAGCAAAGAGGGAGGGAGGAGACGGGCCAGAGGAGACAGATGGCGCTGAAACTGGAGGAGAGCGAGCGGGTGATCAAAAAGCTGACTCAGCAGATCGGGGACATGGAGGAGATGGTGCGGGGGGGAGAGGGAGAGAGGGAGGGGGAGGTCCAGAGTTTGGAGGCCAGGTGGTGGGAGGAGAGGAGGCAGCTGAGGGAGCTCCTCCGGCGGAGGGACGAGGAGGTGGAGGAGCTCAAGGCCAGGATGGAGGACGGGGAGAGGGGGAGGGAGGAGGAGGTGGCCCGGCTGAAGCTCACCGTGGAGCAGATCAGGTCGGAGCTGAGGGAGCTGACGGGGAAGATGGAGGAGGAGACGACGGGGATGATCCAGGAGTACGAGCGGGAGATAACGAGGAGGGAGGAGGAGGTGGAGGACGTGAGGAGGCGGTGGGAGGAGGAGAGGGAGAGGGCGAGGAAGGAGGCGGAGAATCTGAGGCGGAGGTGTGAGGAGTTGAGGGGGGAGACGGAGGGAGTGCGACAGGTCCTGAGCGGGAGAGACCTGGAGGTCAAGGCTTTGGTGGAGGAGAGGGAGAAACTGCAAAGTGAAATGGAGAGAGTGGCGGCGGAAGCAGAGGTGACGATAAAAGAGGTTAGGGAAGATTCAGAGAGAGGGATGATGGAGAGAGAGAGGGAGATGGACGGATTCCGACAGGTCCTGACGGAGGGAGAGCTGGAGGTCGAGGCGTTAAGGGAGGACAAGGAAAAAGTGCTGGAGAGAGTGAGGGAAGAGGCAGAGATGAAGACGCGCGAGGAACTTTTGAAAAGAGAAGAGGAGATGAGGAGAAAGGAGGAGGAGTTCAACGAAAGACGACTGCGATCGGAGGCGAAGGAGGCGGAGCTTGAGCGGGAACAGGAAGCGAGGGTTCGAGACGTCAAAGGGAAGGAGAGGGAAATCGAAATCCTGCTCCGAGCTCTGGAGGGGAAACAGCAGGAGCTGAGCGGCCACGGCCACGACCTCCAGAGGAAGGTGAAGAGGCTGAGGGACCGGGAGGAGAGCCTGAGGAAGGAGGAGGAGGAGCTTCTGGGCTGGAGGGCGGAGCTACAGACGAGGAGCGAGCAGGTGGCCTCCACCACCCGGCAGCTGGACCAGATGGGCCGAGACCTGGCTCTGCTGAAGGAGGAGCTGCGCGGGAAGGAGAGGAACCTGAAGGCGGCCATGGGGAAGCTGGGCAGGCGGGAGGCGGAGCTTGAGGAACGAGAGGAGGAGCTAAGGGGGAGAGGGGAGGGGAGGGGCTCGGGGAGCGCGGAGGACAACGACGTGTTTGCGGAGGTCAGAGGAAGAGACGAGGGGGAGGGGAGGAAAAGAGCCGAGTCAGCGGAAGAGGGCGATCACCTTGGCACACTACATGCGAACAGGAAACAGGAAGTGGAGAGGTCAAAGGTCAGCAGCAACAACAACAACAAAGCCCCTCCTCCCGGGCTGCATCTGAGGGTGGTGGTGTTGGGGGAGTCCTGGTCGTCTCACTCCCCAGCAGGGATCACCATGTTGGGCGGGGAGGTGGCCCGAGTCAACGGCGCCACCTTCTGGTCATGGCGAGGTCAGAGGGCGGGGAGACGCCTGGCGGTGGCGGAGCCGCTCGGTTTGAGGTGGCGAGACGGACCGGACGCGAAGAGCGGGGTGCGGAGCCTCGGCGACAGCGCCTCCTGGTGTGCGCCGGGGCCTCACGTCGTGCTGCTGCTCGTGCCCGCCTTCGTCACCTGCACCAGGAAGTACAGGAGAGCGGTGGAGGAGCACCTGGGCCTGCTGGGGGAGGGGATTTGGCGGCGCACCCTGGTGGTGATCACCTGGGGGGAAACTTTAGGGGTGAGCGCCGAGCAGCACGTCCTGAGGAGCGGCGAGCTGACGGGGCTGGTGGAGCGATGCGGAGGCGGGGTTCACGTGACGAGCAGCAGGAGGACACACCCGGAGACGGAGGCTCTGCTGGAGAAGATGGAGGCTGTAGTTGCTGCGACCAGCAGGGGGCAGTGTTCGTCGTAGAACTGTAAAACAGACCAATCATTGATCACGTAAACACTGTGATTCTAACTCTTTCTTTGTGAGTAAAAGAGAAAAAAACAACTCAGATTTGTTCTGTGCATCTGTGTCGACATAATATCACTGACTCAGAGAGAGAGAGAGAGAGAGAGAGAGAGAGAGATTTTCTCTACTTAATCAATATTTCATGGTTAGTTTTCTTATCTACTACACTACTCAATTCATTCTTGTACTTTTTAGTATCCAAGCAAAGTAAGGTGCATACAATGTGTTATATACCTATATTTTGGCACAGCTGAGCTTTTTCTAAAACAAATATTGGACATATGTAGAATTTGAAATCAAAGTAAAAAATCATAAAAGTGTCAATAAGCCTCCTTTTGTGAAGTGTCATAAGCAAAGTAACAGGAAATGAATTGGCTCCTGACCAATATATTGTATTTTGTCAGCTTTATATTCAAGATGGACGATGGATGGACCGAACGTGACGGGTTTCTTCTTTAAACTGAGCAAATCGGAAATCTGAAGAAGTTGATTTGAGTTGTAAAAGAGGTAAATAAGTACATATGCAACATTTATATCCAACGACCCGCTCATAGAAGGACTCCTACAAGTACCGACTCAATAATACATCATTCTCAAGGAGCATTGAATCAAAGGTCATTCCGTCTCAGGGCCACCACATGAATAACGTCCCCACTCCCTCCACATGATGGCGACGTTGCGTCAGCGTAGAAACGACGACGCACCAACAGCTATCGGCGTTGAGGGAGTGTGATGATAGGGAGTTGATGGTGAAAGTATAGTGAAGCCATAAAATTCATATATATATATATATATATATATTTTCCCCCCTACGTTTTTACCGTTTTACCGTGTAAATGGCTACTTTTAAAAAAAGAGGAGCCACACACAAAGCCCAGACGAGCCCGGGGCCCCGGCTCCCGTCTTGACTGGAGGCATTTCAGGAGAAAGCAAGAAGCCATCTCGCAATTACAACAGCGGGGAGCCTCCCCGCACGCTGAGAGGACTCCTGCTTTGACAAGTAAATGATGACTCTTGATGAGAGGAGCACAGCTTTTCTCAGAATGCAATTTTTTGACAGGCGGGGTGGAAAAACGCGGGCGGATACATACAACAACTTCCATCATCATCGGTGGCGGCGGCGCCAGATGCAACATTCAAAAACACTCATGTGTAATCACGGGGGCTAATAATTATGGAGTGTGAGTGGCGGTCTGTACCTAGCGTGGCAGCAATGTTTTTTAATCTGTCCGCTCAATGCGAGCTGCCTTCACCGGGCCGAGATGAGAGGGTGTTGTGTGTCAAGATGGAGGCCCCCGGCGCCTTTGATCATCTCTGCAGGGAGAGGGGGGGGGGGGACCGCTGCTCAAAGCGTCTGGCGAGAAATTAAGGAGGAGGGAGGAGAGAGAAGTTGTGAAATTGCGGCCGACGCAGACGTAATTTATTTGAAAAGACGTTTTCAGCGTAATGTTTTAAACATTTCACACCAACTCTGCCGTCGTGCGGCATCAGAAGTGGCTCGGGGATTCGACACCAGGACGGCACTTCGTGTATTTACTGTAAGACCCATCGATTCATTATCATTAAAGGTCCAGTGTGCACGATTTGGCAGGAACCAGTTATAGAAGTGTGTAATCACGTGTTGTTTTCACAACACGTGGGGTAAATGAGCTCGATAAGCAGCGCCTACACACGGCACCTTTATTGATTGGGATGTGAAGTGTCCATAGAACATACAGTATATAATATTTTGCGCATTTGAAGCCAGAAACGGAGCTCTACAGCAACCGGTGCAGGTGCTCAGCCAATCACGAGTCAGTCTCAGCGACCAATCCTAACATTTCACCTCATTCCTACAAAGCCTGAAATGACTGATTACTGATGAACATCCATTACCTTCATATAGTTTCATTTGATGAAAACTACTTTTCAAATCACAGATAGAATAAAAGATGGATAAAGTTTTAAAATTCAAAACTTTTTTCATTCCGTCCGTGTCCAATGTGCTCACATGGTGGAGGCAGGATTTGTGACAATGCCGGAGCCAGCCACCAGGTGGTGATAGAGGCACCTTGGGTCCAAGTCCAACTTGGCCCAGCAGACTACAAGCTTGAATTCAGTCCATTTAACAAACTGACTTCGTCTCATAAATATTTGTACCATGATTGTTTTTCAGTTTAACGCTTTGGCGTTTGTGCTTCGATACTCTATTCTACTTCCTGTTTAGTACAAAGGGATGAAATGAAGTTTATATAATGTCCAACTACTGCACTGCTTTAAAAGGTACACAATTTATATACTGGCTTTTCTTTTTTTTTGAGATAGTGGACATTTGGAGTAAGAAAGCACCGAGAAGTTTTCATTGTGAAAAATGACATTAAACTTTTTTTTAAAGGGTTGATTTTTTTCAAAAGCCAGAAAAAGCATTTCTTAACCCCGTCAAGGTGAACTGGTGATTAGAATGTTTATAAAAACCAAGGTCGGACAAGGTTTGAACGTGCGAATTAAAAAAAAGAAAAAAAAGTAGAAGAATGTAAAAATGTTTTTAGGTGACCCCCCACCCCACAAAAACCCGCCCCCCCCCCCACCCTGACACAATTACATACTGTCTTCTTTTCATTCAAGGACACAAGGAAAACAAAACATATAATAAATATATTTGTCAAAAAAAACAGGCCACCTCTATCTGTGGGTTTAAAGGTGAATCTTTGTTCTACATCGGCGTTGTGAGGCTGAATGGTGCAAACAGCGCGTGGTGAAACCACTTCTGGGCACTCATTTTGGTTTTAGCCGGCATTAGTTCAGATTAAGGCAACACAGTAACCCTAATTTATCTTTATTTGGAGCCTTTTAAGTCCTGAATCAGGCTTTTTGCGGAAATATGGACGGGGCCTCATTTGCATTCGCCACAATGGACAGGAAGCGCCACAGTCAATCATGTCCACAAATGTCGGAAACAAAATTACTGTGCTGTGTTAAAACAGAAGTTAATGGTGGGGCTGATTTTTATTAAGGTCTGTGCACTCTCATTTGAATAATGGTCTTTCCAACAATGTTTTTTCTTTTCAGTACTTGACCCAGGAAGGAAATAAATGTGGTTCGGCTTTAACACCCCCATTAATATTCAAGTGGCTTTAATACTCCAGGTTTATTTCTGACACATCATAATTAGCGTGGCAGTCTGCCACTAGTTTATGATCAATCATCTTCTGATTGCGCATTTGGGTGCTGCTGGTGGGAACGGATGGAGTTTAATTACCTGGAACACGCGGCAGCCATTGTGGGGAAAGACTGACGGGCGGGCGGCGTTCTGGGAAACAAAAACCAGGTTGTCATTAAATGCAAGGTGATTATGTTCAATGATGTTGATTTGCTGAAATTAAAAACCTGCTTTTCTGACATGTAAGCTCATCTCGCTTCAATCAAAACACCTTTATCTCCGCGCAAATCTGATTTTCATGTATTTCCATTGGATTTCTGGAGATATTTTCAAAACAAAGGTAAGATAATTCATTTACTTGCTGTTTTTCACAGTGGCAGAGTAAAAAAAAAAAAATCATTCATCACATTGTTTGGATTCCAAGTAAGGGGTCAAATGAGCATGGGAGATTCAGTGGCCAATCAGATTGCAGGTAGCGCCGGTGTCCCTCTGACTCCGCCCCTAATCCCACCTGAGTTTTACAAAATGATATACTTAAGCCACATAGTAGTGATGGCACTGTCAATCCACTAGTGGGCGTCGCTAGAATCCCTTCACCATGTTGCATCATAATCGCTAACGGCAATGGAAGCTGAGCTGATAGAAGAGGCGGAGCTAATGAATATCGAAAATAACACCTTTAACTAGATCGATGATAATAATAATAATACTCACACTATTATGGTCTGCAACACTGTGCTTCATACAACGCAGGGACGATGTGCATACATGCCTTTGACCTGAGGGAAAGCACAATGGATGTGGGTCCAGCTCCCCCTAGAGGATGAGCAGTAAAGGATGGCTGCACCGCTGCCCTCAACAAAGATGGACGCCACGGTGGCTTCACAGAGCAAACTAGTCATTACTTATTTAAAAACCCCGATAGAAAGGTGCCCTATTCAAAATCGTTACCTCCTCATTTTCACGTTGCACATTATTCTGACTTCCGGAGACATTTTGGGAAAATCAAGCGGAGCCACTGCTCGTCCTCGGTACCTGTCCGCCGATAAAGGACAGGTAGCTGGTACTTTGCGATCCCGGCTGCAAAGGTCAGCGCCGGGATTTAGATCCAACCTGATGGACCATGAGAAGTTCACGGTCCGACTCGGCCGCCTCCCAGCGGGGACATTTAGGCAACATTAGACCTTTTGGACGTGAGATACACTCGCCCAGCGTTACGTGAACCACCCCTGGCCCCGCCCCCCTCAAACAGCCCTCAGGAGCAGGAGTTGTGCGAGGAGCAGGCGCATTGATTTTGGACAGAGGAGGAAGGCTGCGCAGGCTGTAATTTGGACAAACAAAAATCATTTATTTTTGTGTCAAAATAATCACAGCACAATAAAAAATTTTAAAAAAAGGGAAAAAAAGGGGCAACTCGGGACAAAATGTTCCCGCCAAAAATGAGATGCGCTGACACTTGATTTATAAACAAGCATCAACTCCTGTTTTACAAATCTGAGAAATATGATTGCAAATTATGGGTTTATTGATTAAAGGTGATTTTCAGTCGGAATTATAAAGATATTCTTTCCTTTTTTTCTTATTTGATGTGTTTTACAAGGAGGGAGGGGGAGAGCGAGAGAGCGAGAGAGAGAGAGCGAGAGAGAGCGAGAGAGAGCGAGAGAGAGCGAGAGACTATGCTGCAGATGATGAATCCCCCTCTGGACTGCATCCTTTCTGGCTGAGTGCGTCCAGTGGGCCAGAGCCAGGTCCTGGAATCTAGCTAATGAGACACACCCCCCGAGGGCTCGGCGCCATCCCATTGGCTCAGAGGCTGGCGGCGGCCGAGACGATTGGCCCATCGCGTGGTGTGCGAGCAGCTGTCAGAGCGTGTTGCGAATCAAAGCCACAGCGTTGGTATCCGGCGTGGCACGCGGTAAAGAAGCTAAATGAGTGCAGCGCTGAAAAGAACGGCAGAGAGAGAGTCAACGGGAAAGTTGACGAGGTCGGCGAAAATATTTTCTTTACCAATTTGAATTCAATGAAATATGAAATGATTGACTCGCACTATAAAGTGTATCTTGAGTAAATGAGTCAGGTTTGAGCTTGAAATCCGAGCATTAGACTCGATATCAATTAAAGCTGCAATGTGCATTTGGTTTTAAGAGGAGGGGTCCACGCTTTGGAGGCGGCCATGTTGAACCTCCATGTTTTTACAGTAGCCCAGAGTGGACAAAACTTAACACTTTTTGCATTTTCATGAGAACTGAAGACGTGAGGCGAGGAGTAGATCAACAGGCCATATGGGCGGCCGCCTAGGGGAGCGCCACCTGCTGGAATGGGGGTGCTGCTGCAAGAAACTAAATAAAACAATCAATAGAAGTAGAATAACTAACGCATAATTTGCACCGCTGCTATTACTAATGCAATTCTATTTAAGTATTTTTATTCATTTGAGTGTGTTTGACCATAAAGGGGCACCATTCGATGGCACTTGATCCTACACACTGTACCTTTAATGTCATACATCCCTCTGCAGCAGTCGTGTTGTATTTCATCTTTAGCTCTCCTCTTACGGCTGAGCGAGTTACGATGCCGTCTTCAGGCACCACCACCCCCCCCCCCTCCTCCCTCCCCCTCCCCCACATCACATGACAACATCGTCCCGATATGACCGCTAACTTCCTCCCCATGTAAAAAAAAAAAAAAAAAAAGCCTATATGTATGTACAGATGTTATTTATTCAGTGAGATGTGTGAGGGGGGGCTCTCTGACACGGGTCTTTGAGAACAACGCGCTCTGTATCTCACAGCATGAATAAAACATCGTGTTCTCAACAACGTGCGAAAGACGAGGGCCGCTCATCCGGAACGTCCGACAAATATTCTGACTCGCCCCTTTTTTTCCACATAATCTGCCCTGGACATGGCGAGTGGGACACTGGCTGACGCGAGGGGCATCGGCCCCCGGTCCTGACCAGACGATTGTATACAAAGAACCGCAAAATTCTGGTTCCAACCCGTGAACACAAGTTCATACCCGCTGAGGGAGGTGGAGAAGTCAAATCCGCTGCTTTTGTATTTTGCATTATTCTGTTTTTTTTTTTTTTTTTTTTCTCACGACTTCCTGGTCTTTGCGGTCCGGGAGCTGCCAGGCGAGTTCAGCTGAAGGTCGAGGATGCCGCTCGACGATATGACGAGCGTTTGCGGTCTCTGATCAGCTCACGGTGGCACGGGCCTGGA
>JAFBJT010112358.1:0-12329 GCA_016785325.1 Chascanopsetta lugubris
GTGATCATGTAGTGAGGAATTGGAACATGTCACCGACTCAAATACACGACCGACTAATCTTCTGAGACATGACACGTGCGTGTGTGTGCGTGTGCGTGTGTGTGTGTGTGTGTGTGTGTGTGTGTGTGTGTGTGTGTGTGTGTGTGTGTGTGTGTGTGCGTGCGTGCACGTGTGTTTGTGTTTGTGTGTGTGTTTTCGAAAACATCACTCCACTATTGGAGTGACATGCTTCATCAGCACATGTAGGTCAATATGAGATTGGAGAGCGGGTAAAAAAAAACAACCAAAACATTGTGACTTTTAGAGAGAGAGAGAGAGAGGGAGGGAGAGAGAGAGCGAGAGAGAGAGAGAGTCATTAAAGGACAGGGGGGAGGCAGACGGAGGAAATGAAGCTGAGCAATGAGAGGGGAAAGACAAGGGATGCAGATTAAAAGATGAGGGGCGGAGGGGTCAGGGTTGATTTCTCTCATGTCCTCCCTCCTGTGCCACTCCCACTCCCACTCCCACTCCTCCCACTCCCACTCCCACTCCCACTCCCTCTCCCACTCCCACTCCCACTCCCACTCCCACTCCCACTCCTGCACCCAGAGCAATCCAATATTCAGGAAATGAGACGTGGCACCGGGTCCTGAGAAAGAGGTTGACATGCTCCACTTAATTGAATCCTTTGCCGCAATGAGTCCTTCCTCCTCGGGGCTTGGAGATTAACCCTCTGTAAAGTGACACATTCAGATTCACCTGCCAAAGCTGGTCCCCTGGTCTTTTCCCTTTGTTACCCCCCCCCCCCCCCCCCCCCCCTCCCCCCCTCTCTCTCTCTCTCTCTCTCTCTCTCTCTCTCTCTCTGTTTTTTTTTTTTAGTCTCCCTCTCTCCGATTATGAACACAAATCATCTTTAAGTCAGGCTTTGTTTAATTTGGGCGCCGCTGCTTAAGCCTCGTAATGAATGTTTCCATGTTCAATAACACTCTGATCCTCTTTCACTCGCCCTCTCCCCCTGGTGCCTCTCTCTCTGTTGTTCCTTTCAGATCTCACACACGCACACACACACACACACACACACACACACACACACACACACACACACACACACTGTGTCCTCACAGTCAGACATCACAGATAGTTTACAGTATAGATAGTAACCCATATTTAATTTCAGGGGGGGGGGTGGATGTATAGTAAGACTAAAAGCACAATACTAGTATTACTATAAAGTAAATTGTAAAATCAATAAGAATGTTTAAAGGCAATCATTAAAACACATGTAATAGATATAAATACCAAAAATAGAGAAGGTGCAGATTAAAGTGCTAACTGCCCCCAGGCCTCCCCCCCCCCCTCAATGAGTCATTATAATGTCTGATGAAGAAGCTCCACTGGGAGATGATGACATCATGCAGATGGTGATGACATCAGCAGCTCTACTGTGGTTCTTGTTTAGGTCAGTTTGGAGTTGGGTGTGGACCGAGGGGCAACCTCCCCTGCGGACGGATGAGGCACGATAGGAAGTGAAAAAGACGTGCAGTTCACAGGGTGACCACTGGGGGCCTGACTCCCCAAGGGAGCAAATCTCCATAGACTCCCATGTTAAAATGGTCGACTTCAGAGGTGAATGAAACGTGTTTCAAGTTTGGTACAAACTTCGGTTTTGGTCTCAATCAGTCGCGTGTGGCGGCACCGCGAGCCGACCCACAGCTCCGTGTTTTTGAATGAACCGGGAACCAGGAGGAGGAGTCAGGATTCGGCAAGATGGCGACATGGGACACGCCCACAATTCGCCACAAAACCACTCCGCTGAAAGCAACGGGTGATGGGCGCTACCTCCATCTTTATATACAGTCTGTGGTTTGGACCCCAAAACTCTTAGGCCTGGAGTGTGTGTGTGTGTGTGTGTGTGTGTGTGTGTGTGTGTGTGTATGTGTGCGCATGCGCGTGCCCGTGTATGTGTGTGACAGGCTCACATTGGACTATTTCACCCTGCTGATGAGTGGAGGCTCATGAAGAGAACATGACTCACTTGTTGTTTAGAAATGGGGGCAGCGGGATACTTGAAAATGGTTCATTCACAGAGGGCGGCCTTTTATTCAGATCCCACTCACCTAGAATCTGAGCGAGAGCCTGGAGTGTTACTTCAACTTCTCCATTCCCTCGGCCTGAAAGAAGAAGCAGCAGCCTTTTTTTTTGGGGGGGGGGGGTGCGTGGGGGGTGTGGGGTGGGGGGGGGGGTATCTGACACGGCGGCTCTTTGTCGACGAGGAGCGAGGTAAACGAGCGTCTGAGTGGCGACAGATGCCTCGACAGTGGTTCCACGTTGTTGCTCCAACATCAGGCAGATTGATTCGAGGTGGGCGAGGCAGGGACAGTGCTGCTGCCGCCGCTGCTGCTGCTGCTGCTGCTGCTGCTGCTGCTCAGACTGAGCACGAGATAAGGAGGCAGTGGCAGATGCACACATTTGCTGTGGCACGCACAAACGCACAAACGCATAAACAATCACCCTGACACGCACGAAGGCTCACGTACATGTAAAGAATCACTGTGACATGCAAACCCTTTCTCCTCTCCTCTCTCTTTTTCCTCTTGCTTTGTTTGTCTCGCGCACACACACACACACACACACACACACACACACGCACGCACGCACGCACGCACGCACGCACTCGAGTAGCCACGCATGTCGGTTCTTCGCTCTCCCACCCACAATCAAACACAGATGCATGCACCCACACACAGACGCGCGCACACACGCGCACACACACACACACACACACACGCACACACACACACACACACACACATGTATCCTGTCATCAGTATTCACAGGCGATCAGTATTCTGAACAGCTTTACAGGTCGCCCGGACGCTGATCCATCACACCCCGACACTGTGTCGCTTTGTATCTACGGCAACCTTCAGCATTAAGGAGGAGCACTGAGAAAATACCCTGTGTGTGTGTGTGTGTGTGTGTGTGTGTGTGTGTGTGTGTGTTTGTGCTTGAGTGGGGGTGTGGCGCTCNNNAGGGAGGAAATACAGCGAGAGTCAAGCCACTGTCATAATCGCCTGCAGTTCACAGGGTGGCCACTCGAGGCTGCGCTGCAAAGCTGAGTCACCCTCCACTGACTCCACAGATGTTCAAATGTTCAACTTCAGAGGCGAAGGAAACGTGTTAAAAGCCTGGTACTGTTTTGGTGTCAATCAGTCACGTGTGTTACCATGACAACATTGGAGGGGGGGGGGGTTAAATTAAGGGGCGTGGCCTTTTGAGTGACACCTGGGCCGACCTTCTGTGAATGCTGCAATAACACCATGGGTGAAACAAGAAGTAGGAGGAGCTAGGACCACCCACTATGTCCATTTTATATATATATATATTTTTTTTTTTTTTTTTTTTATTATTTTTTTAATTTTTTTTATTACTGTTTTTCATTTCCTGTAAAACCAGTACACCAGAAACAACCGGGTTGGTCGTCCTCTGTAATATCTGCCAATCATTTTAGGATCCCTCCTCCCGCCCCCTGCTGATTGAAACTGCCCTCAGTGGGAATCGAGCCAATTATCCCTCACGTCAGCCTGGTTCCTGCAGCAGCGGACGGACGGATGGAGGCAGCGAGCGAGCGAGCGAGCGAGCGGGCGAGCGACTTGCTTTGTCTGACCTTCGGCGCGCCAGCCGTTTGATGGAGCTCACGGAGAGAGGAGAGGAGCTGGCAGAGCTCCTGGTGCGAAGGAGCAGCGAAGCCGGCGAAATGTCACAAAGCCTTTCCATTGTTTGTGCTAACTGCTCACACAACACACAGCGGGAGGAGAGGGGGGGTGGGGTGGGGTGCGGGGGGTGGTGGGGGGGCGGCGGCGTCTGGCAGTAGATATGAAGAACATGGCTGCACGCTCACTCAATCTACCCGGATACAAAGAACGCGCGATAACCGAGGCAGAGGAGGAAGTGTACGGCGCACACATCCTCAAAAGGGCTGCGATTGGGTAACGCATGACTTTGGCTTTGAAAGGAAATTGCCATTCTATACTTTGATGGGAGTAAAAAAAAATAATAATCAAAAAAAAAAATCTATAAAAAAAAGTGGGCTTTGATATGCGAGCGCAGGCAAGAGGAGGAGGACGAGGAGGAGGAGGAGGATGGGAAAAAGGGGCCCCGGCAACATATGTGCTGAGATGAAATGGTCAAGCTCAACGGGGCTTGAAGAATCAAGTCGTCGTCTTCAAAGAGCGGCTCAGAGGGTTATGAGTTCCATCCCCTCGGATCGGACGGCGAGGATCAGCGGGGGGCCACTCCACTCGGAGGCTGGCGGGGCAGGTGCGCTCGCCCTCTGAAACCGCCGCCATCTGCGCTGACCGGAGCTCGCTCGCTCTCTCTCGCTCTCTCTCTCTCTCTCTCGCTCGCTCGCTCTCGCTCTCTCTCTCTCGCTCTCTCTCGCTCGCTCGCTCTCTCTCTCTCTCTCCATGAGAGGCGAACTGGCCTGGGATCAGTGGTGATCTCATCGCTGCAGCACTGAGGCAGATGGGTGAATTGGATTGTCAGTGTTGCTCCAGTGGCCTATTTATGCTGCTTAATCAAAATGCTGCTGCTTTTTCTTTCTGCTCAACAAATCCTCCTCCTCCTCTTCCTCCTCTTCCTCCTCCTCCTCCTCCTCCTCCTCCTCCACGTCCTTGTTTAACTGCAGCCAAGGATTTGACATCGCTGAGGCTGGATATTGGAAAATGGCTGTTTATAGACAACTGGATTTTTAGGAGCAAAGCCAGATTTAATTCATTGGGTGGTTTTTCTCAGATGCCCTTGAGTACAACTCGCCCGGTGATGCTTCCGCACGCGGAGTGGGAATCGAACCCCTGACCCTCTGCTCGGAGAACAGCACTTATAACCCCTAAAGCGCCTGACAAAATCCCGCACACTGCACCTTTAGTGATCCAAACCTTATGACCAGCAGGGTTAGAGGTGTCTGTCCACTCAGCAAAAAAGTACAGAAGGACATGGAGGTTATGGGTTCAAATTTCAAAAATTCCTTCGGGCCTTTCCTCCATCTGAGGGTCTGCACGTTAGAATGAGGTTGATCACAGATATTCAATAGATACGGATGGTTGTTGGTTCCGACCATCAGTTGACCCTCAGTTTACCGGGTCGGGAGCTGAATCGAGTGTCAATGAAAACGCGCGACACAAACTGTGTCACTCGGGTTCTTTCAGAGCCTTGACTCCAGAGAACTCCACATTTCTTTGTGTCGTTTCCATCGTGCCGGCGGGGGGGGGGGGGGGGGGACACAACCCCCCGGCCCCCCCCCTTCCATTATTAACTCCCCCCCCCCACCTCCCCCCGTCTCCTTCACGCTGCCTTGATATTGAGGGAAAACTACTTGAAAGCTCACAATTGGACTTTATGAAAATGCCAGGCAGGTTGTATTTATTTATTTATTTATTTATTTATTTATTTATTTATTTATTTATTCATCCCATGCACTGAAAGTTCAAAGAGGAGCTGCTTTCATTTATAATGCAAACATTAATAAAATAGCAGCCGAGGCGAATCAAAGTAAGGGCTAAGTATCAGAAAGAGACAGCGTGTTTCTTGTTCATTATTAATTTGCCGCGGGATCAGCGAGGGGTCGCCAGCACAACATTCCGCTCCGATCCGCCTCATTTGCATAAACAACAAAATAACAAAAAGTTTATCTCCGGCTCTACCTGCCCGCGGTGCGCTATCGTATGTGGGATGATGTTTATTATTATTTCGCCCCGTCACCGCGGAGATTCGCCGTAAAGACGGTAAAGGTCGACCGCATTTGCATATCGCCCCCGAGACGTCTCGTCCGGCGCCCGACGCTGCAGTACAGTAAAACTGCCCTTTAAAAGTCGGCCATTTTAATCACCCTTCATCTGCAGAATACGGAATAAAAGAAAGCACTAAAAAAAAAAGAAAAAAGAAAAAAAAAAGTGGTAACAGTGGTAACAAAAAAAAACTCCTCCCCCTCATAAATACTCTTTAACAGTATCGTTAAGTACTGGACTAACATTTGGAGTAGCATCTCGCCTCGGCCCACGACCTCAGGCGACCTCTCCTCTTGTGCACATGTCGCCCCGGAGGCTCCGTCTGTGCCATTGTGTGATTGGAATGTAAACAATGACCGAGAAGCCAGAGGTCAGGGGTCGCGACCCGCGTCACCCCGAAGGGTGTCGTGGGGTCAACGGAGGAGTTGTGCTGAAGTACACGAGAAGTGTGGAGTGTGTCGTTTTCTGTGTGTGTGTGTGTGTGTGTGAGAGAGAGAGAGAGAGAGAGAGAGAGAGAGAGAGAGAAGTAAGGGCTTGTCTGTCAATATGTCGGCCTCAGGCAAAGAGTTTGAAAAAAGAAGCCAACAATCTGCCGTGATGAGGAGACTGTGAGTTTTCTGTGTGTTTGTTTCCACATGACAACAATCGGCTCAGTCGGTTGGAGGATCGGCTGTTCAGGATCAGTGAATTCACCTCTTTATTGTGGCCTAAGCTTTACTGCTTTATCTTAAAGAAAGACTGATTCAATAGATGATTCGAAGAGAAAAGGAACCCAAAAAAAATGTCATTAATTAATTCCACCAACTAAAACTAGGTTTTCTTTAGCGGTTTCCTCTCTTGACCCATTTATCTCCAAAAGTCAGGTTAATGTACACCAGAGCTACGTTTGCGGGTAAAGGATTATGTGAGTTATCTAACTACAACAGTTACTTCATCCTCATTCTAATCCCAAAAAACTTTCCCCTGCAACTTCGCCCAACACTTATCCAGTCCGTCGACGCTTCGCCCCGAAGTTGCAACAATTTGAGATCAGAGGGAAGATTCTCTTTCACGTCCTCGACTCCCTGAAGAAGAGCCCCGTGAATCTGCCTCCTGCTTTCATGCAGCACACACGCCCCCAATCAGCTGCAGGACATTTGGGAAACAGACTGGGAAACAGTTACCGACTCTCACCAACCCATGTTCAAAAGCACTTTCAAAGTTAGGGATCGTCCGACACTGACAAGTGTTATTTTCCACTTTTTAAAATTTTTTTATCACTTTTTTTTATCACATATCTATGTTTTCCTTTTTCATTAAAAGAAATATTTGATTGCTGCCTAATCAACTAAAACTCTGAGTGGCAGAGGAAACCACTACTTTTGTTTACCGTCTATATTTTTATGTGGCTCTATTACAATTATTGCTCACATTGAATAAATTAATTAAATGACTGTTTATTGTGGATTTGCACCCGTTAATAGAAACTTTGATGAAATCAAAATGTTATATGGTCACTTATAACGATGACCATGCTTCACCTGTGGAAAACGGTAAATAGTCTGACTTTATCTTGACGACCCCTTGAAGTACTTTACAGAATAGCTTTCATCTATTTGTAGTACTTCTAATCTACGATGACATAGGACAATGGAGGGTGAAGTATCTTGCCCAAGGACACTTCAGATAGCAAAATGGGGCCAGACGAGAGTTGAACCTATGACCTTCTGGTAAGAGAAAAGCTCCTCTGACCCTTCAACCACAGCTGGAGCAGTTATAAATAGAAATCGGGGAAACCGAGTACTCACTGACGAAAGATGTTTCCCCCAGGTAGCCGCGGCGCTTCAGCACCACCTCCAGGACCTTGACCTCCTCGTCCACCACGTAGCTCTGCTTCTCCAACGAGATCCAGGCCCAGTTCAGACGGAACTGCTGATTCCTCAATCTGTTTCCTCCTGCAGGTTAAAGACAAAAAAAAAAGACATGAATCGGAGGAGTTAAAGACACGTCAGATCATCTCCATCTTAAAGGACAACCAAAAACAGAAAGTCAGGTGTCACCCTCTTATTAGCGCCATTTCTCGAACGCCCGCAGGACTCGACTTCACTCGGAGGGAGGGGACGAGGGCTGTGCCACAGAAACAGGCTTTGTGCATTCTAATTGCTTCATTTCTAATTTAGATAAAAGGTGTCTGTTTCCTGTCTGAGCCCAGTTATTTTATCCGCGCCGTTTGAAGTGGGATTCAAAGGCTGTGGCGCTACGGTCCTGGAGGGCGTTAGCGCTACCGTTTGACCGTAAAGACACACACACACACACACACACAGGCATCAAACACGCACAGATACTACCAAAAAATTGCTACGATGTGAGAATACGGACTCATACATAAATCAAATCACACTCTTTGGTTGCCATTTCTCGTGCGCCAGCTTGAAGTCGCTGAAATATTTGACTTGGGAAAACAGCAAGTGCACCATCAGTTGTGGTTGTTCAGGTCACTGCAAGGTTTGTGTGGGCGGGGCTTTCACCAGTTCATCCAATTGATGGACTCCATGATAATAGTTATGCCTGATCCCGTTTGTTGCAGACGACCTATGTATTTCAACCATAAAGGTTTTACCATCCATGCGGACTTGCAGACCTCACAGTTACAGTTGTTCTTGTAGCTGCAAGGTTGCGTGGGCGGGGCTTTCACCAGAGGGCATGATTGGAGGGGCTAATGGAAATGTAATGTAATGCCTACAATTGCTAGCTATTCCAATCGATGGACTTTGCCAACATATATACTGTATATGAACCCTAGAGCTTTTACAGTCCACACATAATCTCATACATAAATCAAATTGGACTTTTTGGTTTCTTGCATGCCGCCTTGTAGTCACTAAAATATTTCACTTGCAACAACAGCAAGTGCAAGATCGCAAGAATTGACCTTGACGGTGAACCAGAGAATATCGGATAGACATTAAGATGTAGAGGCAGGTGGTCCGAGATTGCATCACCCAAAAGGCCAGGGAATGCAGCCAGGTCGCACGCGGCGTTTCGAGGAAGTAGCATCAACCGACCGGCGTGTCTTGAAAGAAAGGTCGAGGCAGCGGCGCGAAGCACAGCGGCAGCAGCGCGACGCAACCTCAAGTCTGCAGAGCATCAATAACCCAAAGTCCGAGGGGACTCACTCCAGCACCACGTCGCCATCTGACGCCCCGCCGGGTTCAGGCCGCCACAAAGAAGAAGATGCAAGGACTCAGATCACACTTGATGTGGTCAGAGCCCAGTCGGCAAAACGTCAATACTGAGCAAAGAGGAGTCCTGGCGGGGGGTGGGGTGGGGGGGGGGGGGGGGGGGGTGATGTACAGCGAAGCAGAAGAAAAGTTCCGTTCCTTCGGAGATGGGAGCGAACATGGTGTCGGGGCCAGAAGGGCCTGGTCGAAAGAATGCGGAGAGACATCCCAGGAAGAGAGAGAGACACAGAGATACAAGACTCTGCCCTGGCAACAGAACCGAGGGCAACAAGCATTCAGGCACCAGAGGGAGGAGGAGACGTCCCTTTTACCAGGCTCCCTTTGGATCCTTTCACAAAGGAAGAGCACTTAACAAGTTGTGGAGGGACGGACTCTGAACGCTGAATCCCACACACACTGAAGATGAGAGGCCGGGGGCGGAGTCAGGCCTCCACATCTGCCGTCCGTCATTCGAGCAGAGCGACGTCAGAGATTCCACTGGACACGAACCGACTGAGGAAGTGGAGGAGACTCAAAATGAGGCAAAACACGTCCTTCAGAGAAAGGAAGACTCAAAAGTCCGCAATTTCCAACAAGTCAGACACTTGGGGGTAGATGGGAAGACCACGGACAGTAGCCAGGCGTGTTCATTGGTTGTGTGGGCGGCGCTTTTTCTAATGGGAGGGGCTGATGGAGATGCAGTGTTGTGCCAGGTTTGGCGCCGACCTGTCCAGTGCTAGCATAACTCATGCTCATTCATAGTCAAAACAAAAACACCGTGTTCTCAGCAAACTGTCACTTGGCAGATTTGAGCCGAGAGAAGTTCTGTCCGTCCTCCTTCCTCGACCCGACTCCACTCTTTTTGGATCCGTCCCTCTTCTCCCTCCTCCGAAACAGCCTTTGATTCCTTCCACGCGCCAACAACCATGACAACCACCACCAGCGCTAATCATCGCGAGGAGCGGTCACACCACGTCTCCCGTGTTTGACTAGTTCTTAACAATCAGCGCGCATCCACCGCGCCGCAGTTAGAGAGTTAGCGCCCGATGCCGCCGCTGCTCGACGAGCACATCCAGACCCAAGACACATCTGGTGGTCGTGAAAGTGGCGGAATAACAGGCAAACGGCCCAGGTGGGCTGCAGGGGCATTGTTGCGTGCTTTGAGGGCGCTAATGTTGTAAGCACAACCCAGAGTCTCATATAGCCCCCCGCCACCTACCCCTTTGCCCCGCCCCTGTCATTACTGTCACTACATCTGTCACGTCCCACCAGCTACTTCACTGTGTCCATTTCCTCCCTCAATGGCTTCACTGAGACCTCCGCACATTCACCCTGGGTGTTTTATTAGGTGTGAGGGTGCATGTATTTATGTGTGTGTGTGTGTGTGTGTGTGTGTGTGTGTGTGTGTGTGTCCAAATGTTACCCTGCACCTGTTTCCATTGCTGTGTTAACGTGCATGTTTCCTCATGCAGAGCACAATTAAATCCGAGTGCCTCCTCTCATCACTGCTTGTTGACAAGATGGAGCCAGAACAGTGAGGCATCAGAGAGACCCAACGAAAACATGGGGCATTTCCCACCTCCACAGGATAAACAGGATTTTCCATTTCACTTCAAGTCACGAACACCAAGATTTTAAAGAGATGTAGAGGAATCACAACTTCTTTGTTTACACCTGCAGATCCATTTAAAGGGCTTTGCAAAAGTTTTTGTGTAGGCGAATAATTGGAACACAATAATATGAACAGTCATATGTCAACAGCAACTTGCCATTACTACAATGTAGTTTTTCGATGCTTAAAGTTTCTTTTTCTTTTGTTTTCAAAATCCATAGTTTGACTATAATTTTTTTAACATTAATGTTTCTCAAGGCCTTATTCCCCCTCACGATTCAAACTATAAGTTGAACTAGGTTACAGCTAGCTTATTAAATAACAAATTAAACTCTGACTAACGAAAACAAAAACCAAGTCATTTATTTATCTATCTATCTATTACTTTTGTTCATCTATTTTTTTTAATCCATACATTATTTCCTTCACATTGCACGTGTAGTAACTTTAATATCAATAAAGACTGAATCTCCACTCATATGTTGAGTTGAACATCACTAAACTTCGAATGAACAGCAGCAGCGGTGGTGCAGCTTCAGGGTTCTATCCCCCGGGTCCTGCAGGACGTCTAATTACAGCAATTAAATTCAACACTTTCAAAATAAAACACTACAACCAGGACCGGCAAAGACTTAGCAAACAGCTGGAGATCCAAACAGGCACAGCAGCCATAGAGACAGTGTAATAAGTTGTGCTACATTCTTGGGGTGGACCACATAGTGTCAGATTTTGGCTTCCTGTGTGTTCCACGTCAATCTAGACCTGTGACCTGTGTGTGACGGGACCTCCCGAGTCCATTTGGACCACAGCCAACGACTTGGCACGAATGCCGGCGCTAAACACTGCGTGATGTGCGATCGCTGAGTCCTGAAAGAGCCTGTTCCTGCTCTGAAACACGAGAAGGTCTCTGCATCTTATCTGACTTCTCACGCAGACGCTCCCGATCCGGAGCATAATAAAGATCTTCTCAGCGGAGTGAGAGCAGGGCTGTTTACTGGCGGCCTTTATCTGAAGTTCCTCTTGCCTTTTAAGGAACAACAGCAAAAAAGGTGATTTGGCCAAATCCTTCAAATGGTGGTAGAGCGGGGGAGGGGGAGGGGGGGTCAAACATATGGCCCGTGGGCCAAAAGTGGCCCGCTGAAGGTTCTAATCCAGCCCGTGAGACGACGAAGCAAAGCGTACAATTTTCAGAAAAGACATTCAATAAAAGTGACTAAAAAATATGAACATTTTCAGAATGGACTTTTTTTGCACCCAAACAAAGTGAAAGGTTGGGAGTTGTTGTTGTTTACAGGCACTGTGATCTCACTGGTTCAGCCCACCTGCCATCGAAGGCCACACATTAAACTAAGCCCTGATGGGCTGCAGATGCTCATCTTCAAATACGTTCCCAAACTAAGATCAACTATCTATTTTTCATATCCGGTGACGTCGGAACCCCCCACCCCCCACCCCCACCCCCCAAAAGTCTCAGCTTTCAAATCTCAAGTCCCACCGTCACTTGAGCAAAGACACAGAGTTTTGAGGCCTTCGAGTGGTGGTGAGGCGGCAGTGCTGTGGTGCTCGGGGGAGTTGGGGGGTATGTGTGGTGGGGGGGGGGGGTGTTAGAGAGAGAGGACCACTTCACTCCCCCAGATTTCTTTCTAATTAAGATAAGCAGGGTTGGGAGTATAAGTCCACTTCAAAGAGGCCCCAAGGAAAACAGCAGAGTTAATCTTTAACCGGAGCTCTGAGGAAGAAGTGAGGGGACGA
>JAFBJT010112358.1:15379-41954 GCA_016785325.1 Chascanopsetta lugubris
TAAAGAGGGGAGGGGGGAGGAGAGGTGGGGTAGGAAGGGCGGGGAGGGGAGGAAGGGGGGAGGGGAGGAGAGGAGGAGAGAGGAGAGGAGGGGAGGAGAGGAGGAGAGAGGAGAGGAGGAGAGGAGAGAGGAGAGGAGGAGAGGAGAGATGAGAGGAGTGAAGAGGAGAGAGGAGAGGAGAGGAGAGGAGAGAGGAGAGAGGAGAGAGGAGAGAGGAGAAGAGGTGAAACCTTCACGTCCGCCACGATTCGGCGACAACAGTCACTTCAGGCCACGTGACCTCACCTCCTCCAGGCTGAAGAGCACGCCCCCTATAGGAGCTCCGAACGCCACCGACACGCCCGCCGCAGAGGCAGCGGAGAGGACCTGGCGGACGAAACGAGCGCACCTCTTAACCCACGGATGCATTCTTGAAAACAAACGACTCTCTCTCTCTCTCTCTCTCCCCCCCCTCACCTCTCGTTTCTTGGCCTCGTTCTTGCTGTACTTGGGGAAGAGGTAGGAGAAGATGTTGCCGCAGCAGCAGGCCACGTGCACCAGGGGGCCCTCCTTCCCCAGGCTGAGGCCGGACGCCACCGCCAGCACCAGCGTGATGGTCTTGATCATGAGGGTCCACTTGCCCAAATAGCCCCGGATGATGAAGCCGCTGAGGATGGTTTTGATCTGTAGGGGAGGGGGAGGAGGAGGAGGGGAAGGGAGGGGAGGGGTGGGGGGAGAGAATCAATCAGGAGGAGCCAGGAGGAGGAAGAGCAACAAGTGGGTTGGGCCGGTTCCGTCCTCCTCACCTCAGGGATCCCGGAGCCGCAGGCGTACGGAGCGAACACCTTCACCAGACACACGGCCAGGAAGGCGAAGGACAGAGCCCAGTAGATGTACATGAAGTAGTTCATGATGTAGGAGCCTGGACCCTGCAGAGGAAGAGGGGGGGGGGGGGGGGGGGGGGGGGGGGGGGGGGGGGGGGGGGGGGGTGTCAGAGGCGCGGCCACACCTTCAGAGGCATTTCAAAAGGTGCAGCGTGTAGGATTTGGTGACACCTAGAGGCGAATGTTGTATCCATCGCCTCACCCTCAGCCTTCTGCGCACGCGGGGGAAGCGATGGCCGACCTCCGCTGTGGGCTTGTTTTCGAGGAATGGCGAAAAATAAGTCAGTAAATAAATAGATAAAACAGTACATTCATGAAAATGTCAGTATGTCGTTGTTTTTTTTTAAAAAATTGTCGGGAAGTGACCGGGAATCGTACGCGCTGCACCTTTAAAGGATTAATATGCGGATGTGGACGAGAGCTCAGAGTTATCTGTGAGCAGCGGCGCCGTGGCGGCGGCGCCACGTGCCCCCCCCCCCCCCTTTGTTGAGTCTACCTCAGCCTGCCCCAGAATAAGCTCCGCCCAGCTCTTCCACTGGGGACACTTGTCGCGCTCGGCGAAGGTGGTCTCGTTGGACGTCCAGCAGCACTGCTCGTGGTTGAACCACATGGCGCTCAGGCAGATGCCCTCCTTCAGGTCGTTCATCCAGTCGGCGGCAATGTCAATGAGGCCGGCCAAAGCACCTGGCAGGAGGGGGGGGCGGGGGGGAGGGGGGGAGGAGGAGGAGCCAAGATGAGAAGAAAGGAAAAAGAGGAGCGGTTGGAGGGGCTGTTCTCTGACCCGAGGGTCATTGCTTCAATTCCTGCTCCAAGATACTGAAGTCGACATTGTCCCACGTGCTCATAGATACAAGAGTGACGCCCGATAGCGTTAACGTAAGAATGTTGGTGTGACTGTAAACTAATTCTCAACTGGTGGGTCGCAACCCACGTTTGGGTTGCGACCCACCAGCTGTTATCAGTGGCTCGTGGGCCTTTGACTGGGAAGTAAAAGTTAAGAAACAAAATTTCGAAATCCTGTGCTTTTATTTTGAAGAAGATTTTTTTTTTATGCTGAGTGATGAGACGTTTGAGTGACTGTCAAAAATGACAAAAGAAAGAAACATGGAGGATTATTTGATCTTGAAACGGCTTCACTTTCCTGTGGTTAAGGAACAGGAAGAGCGACAGACACTTTAAATATTGACTGAATGGCCACCAATGCAAACCTGAACGTTCTGTTTGCAAATCACTACACGACTGAACTCCCTGTCAACATGTTCCAACTCTGGTGTTGCATATTCTCAATAGTCTCCCACGTGTTTGTTTTTTTTTTGAATTTGCAAATTAAATCTTTCATTCTAATGAAGGAAATAGCAGCTTTACTTTGTCGCGGTAAAGCGGCGAATGCGCTCACTGGCTTTATTTTCCTCATGGAGGAGAAAACATGCGAGAGACAGGAGAGGAGAGGCCCAGAGAAAGAGTCGCCTGAGGCAGAAGCATGTGAGAATCACCAGCAGAGGACACAACAGTTGTGCGTCTGTTTGTGTGTGTGTGTGTGTGTGTGTGTGTGTGTGTGTTACCTGAGGCAAGACCGGTGAGCGTCACCACCAGCCAGCCAGACCAGGCGTCGTACAGGCTCTTGGTGAACTCCCATGCCGATTCCTTTTTCTTGCTGTTGATCTGTGAATGAAAAACAATCAATAAAAGATCAAAGGGATTTATTGGTAATATTGTATGCATATCAATGACTTTAATTCCATTTCTATTGGCAAAGATGGACTGTGGTATTAGTGTTTAATCAGCGATATGCGTGAATTATTCACTGAGTTACGGAAAAGATTGTAATATTTTTTTATATAAATTAGAAAAATATATTCAAAAATAAAAATAATAATGAATATTAACAAATATTTTTAAGCTGATCAAAAAGAGCCTTTAAAGTGTCACACTCATTCACTGCAGACCTCATCTACTCCTGTGGCGTGTCCTCAATTTACTGCTTCAATAAAACTTTATTGACTCTGTTACCCACACAGCCCGCAGGACCAGGACATTAAAATCCATGTTTGATAACCTGAACAATATGTAAATAAAGTGGCTGAGCTCCTCCGACCGGGCGAAACTAAAACACCGCAGGGAAGAGATGCAGTAAATACAGAGTCAATATCTGAAAGAGGCTTTATAAAACGGGGAGAGGTGAATTCGTCGTGTCGGTCAGAAAAGTTACACCTCGAACCCGTAAGACACGAAATAACTCGCAACTCCAACGACATCAAGTCAGAAAACCTCCCATTATTTCACTTTGGATTTTCTGCTGACGGGTCCTGGGGCTATTTTCGGCCAGTGAGGCTAAAACTGCTGACCCCACTTCTTTTTTCGGTGTGAGATCCAGATCAACTGTTGCTGCTGCGGAGGATGTGTGACACACTTCCTGTGCAGCACAGAGAAGCGAAAGGGGCCGACGGGGTTGTTTTTCTGTTGCTGTTGTTGCTGTTGTTGTGGTTGTTTTTCTGCTGACATCAGCGATCCGAGCTGAGACGGAGCCTCACCTTCCTGTGTCTCTCGCGGTCCTTGCATTTCTCCCGCACCCAGTCGATGGTGTGGAAGTCGTCGTAGGTGCCCACTCCTGGGATGGGCTCCTCCAGGAAGTCCAGCAGGTGGGTGGAGCTGCTGGCGGCCCCGCCCCCGTTAGACATGGCGTAGTTAGAGCCTGAGGAACGGACGCACAGAGAGATCTAATATAACAACATGTTCAACCAATACCACAACGTTTGAGGCTCCGCCCCCCCCCCCCCCCCCCCCCCCGAGTCCATCGAAAACACCAGAGCTCACCAAGCGGTTGCCACGGAGACGCAAACCCCGCAGGGCCCTAATTCTGTGTCGTCGCCTGTCAAAACAACAGGAAAGTAGCCGAGCAGCGAGTGAAGCGGTGACACTGAGCCGAGGCACCTAACTTCCTGTCGGCCATCTTTGTTTACAGACCGTGATCCCGCCTCAAACTGTCACAGAGGAAGCTGAGGAGTCGGAGCTTCTCGACGGAGATGACGCAAATATCTACAAGATGAAGACACCACATTGTGAGTGTAATACTGTGTGTGTGTGTGTGTGCGTGTGTGTGTGTGTGTGTGTGTGGCCCTTTAAGAGCCAGTCAGGATATATGTGACCCAGTCTAACCTGAATGCACATGTAGCAGCTGGGACAGAGTGTCCTATCAGAGAATGGTATGTTCAGAATTCAATTTTGCAAACTGGGCGTTACTATGACAACACCTCTCACACTTTAAAGGTGCAGTTGTAGGATTTGTGTCGGCCAGAGTACATTTCATTAGTGTTCTCCTATAGGACGTGTCTACTGTGTTCGAGGGTCGTTTTACTTCCTGTCTTCAACATACCATGTGTACAACTTCTCAAACATGTGCCAGGCCCGCACCGTGTTTGGCTTCGTACGACACGTTCCAGTCTGCAAAGCGTATTTCCCTCCACATCCTTAATCCCCTGAACGTAACTGCAGCGGGGACCGGGCTCGTGCTCATCAAACAAAGCCCCATTCAAAGCTTCAGCATCAAAGGAAAGAATCGTGGCCATAAAACCGGCTCTAACGTGGGATCCACTCGGCTGCATCCTCTCCCAAACAGCCGCCGTGATGTCACTACGTAGCGGAGGAGTTACGAGAGACGTGTAAATAAGTACTATTGGAAGTGAAGGTGCGTAAGACAGTGCAGGTTGTCCTTTGGTCGGTGACACGTCCGCAAACCATCCGGTTCCCAAAGATGGCCGACACAAGAAAAGTGGGTGACAGGGCAGAGTCTGTGGAGGTGAGGCGCATCAACGCTCACCACGGTTTGATGTTTTCAACGGAAGAGGCAGCTCGAAAGGCTAAGGTGGGACTTCCTGAAGGAGGGCGCATCACTTCCTGTCCACTTCAGGGGACAGGAAGTTGTTGTTGTTGTTGTTGTTGTTGTTGTTGTGGTGGTGGTGGTGTGAGGCTTGGCAATGGGTACCGTGCCATACCAATTCACACGGGCACACGGGGCAGAGGCTGCCGCCAATGAGAAAGCAGACAAGCTGCCTGATGCGACAGAGCGCAGCCGTCGCGACGCCACGGAAAACGGAAAAGCGAGGGCGAGGGCGCCGCCTGCGTCACACTGCCGGCGGTTCAGCAGGCGCGTAAACAAGAGATGCAGGCAGAGAAATGAGGGCGGCCATTTTTCTCTCTCTCTCTCTCTCTCTCTCTCTCTCTCTCTGGGGCAGTGAGCCACGTCAGTGCCACATCAGCACCGTCGAATAACAGCAGCCCTCCAGACGAACGGCGAGGGACTCTTGACTTCCTGTGCAGCTACTTAGGTGGGAAATGATCTGCGTTACTGTGTAGGAGGCCGATGCTGCTGCTGCTGCTGCTGCTGCTGCTGCTGCTGCTGCTGGCGCTGAGTAAATCAGCTCAAGAGGCTTTCAGAGGTCGGACGCTGCGGGTCAGAGGGGCTACAGGGTCAGTCTGCTCAGGCCGTCATGTGACCAGCACCACGTCCTTGTATCCCGAAAAGTCCCAGACGACCGGACAGGACCCCTGCAGACCACCTCTCCCCCCGCGCGTTTACGCTCGACCGGCTGGGTCCGAGGGTTCAAACGAGGTCCGGCCTGAAGGTCGACGACCTCAAAGGGGAAGTCGACATCTTTTTGCCAAGTCGGGACGAGGGCTGGACCGAATAAATAAAGATGGACGTCGCGTCCCGTGTCCGTGAGGCACCTGTCGCGCTGTTTGCCGATGCCCGACTCCTCCCACTTCCTGTTTCATCCCAAAATGGGCAAAGAGGCGGAGCTCGGGCAGAGCTGAGGGTGGGCCCATGCCAGATCGGCCCAGGCGGCACTCGAGAGGCCACGCCCCCTAATTATGCACAATTGAAGAACCTTGATAGAATACGAATACGATTCTCTCCCCCCAAATACAGCTGGCACGGGAAAACACGGGACTGGTTGCGACCAAAACTGTAGTTTGTACCAGGCCTTGAACGCGTCGTCGACGCGGGGATTGGCAGCCTCAAGTGGCCGCCCTGTGAACTGCAACGTTTTTCCACTTCTCTACTAAGATAAGCGCCAGAGGTTGCCGCTCGGTTTGCACGCAACTGCGACGCCTACTGCTGTACAAGAAGCCTGCCGGGGGACACGCGGGTTCTGTAAAGACGGCGAAGGGCCCGCGAGGTCATGTGATCATTCCGGACCAAAGAAGAAGAACGTGCGAGAGCTCGCACCGCGACGCTCCCTTGTGTTCAGCACAAAGCCTTTGACGGAGGGTCGTCGGTGAGCTGCAGCGGTGGATGAAGGCAGCAATGGATGTTTCCCCCAAACTCACTGGGGGCCTTTTGTCTCTGCTCGCTCGCCGGAGACAATCGAACAAAAGCCTGAAGGAGCCAACTGGGGGGGGCGGGGGGCAGGGGGCGGGGGGGGGGGCCTCCCCGAAGGGCGGGGGGGGGGGGGGGGGGGGGGGGGGGGGGGGGGGGGGGGGGGGGGGGACTCCCCGAAGGGCCACACGGCAAAGACCAACGAGACTACGCAGCAGGGGGACAGCAGTCGGGACCAGCTCCGTGCGATCGCGAGGCCACGTCTGACCAACAGGTGCCCCTCGGCCCGCAGGAGGGTGGAAGGGGGCCGCGTACGAGGAGCGCGCGTTTCCTGTGGGAGACGTTAAAATGGACGCCCGGGACCGCCGGTGCTTCGAGGCCCGAACGTCGCATGAGTCCGTTCTCGCGGTTAATCATCCACGGGGAGGTGGATGGTGCAATCGCGCTGCGAGCTCCCTTCTTGCCATCTGCGGCAATGGCCGCCTCTAATCCACACTGGCTCCCTGGCTTCCCACGCCGACAGCAGAGAGAGAGAGAGAGAGAGAGAGAGAGAGAGAGAGAGAGAGAGAGAGGGGGAGAGAGAGAGAGAGAGAGAAACAGCATTTCTTTGTGCACCGTGTCTGCTTGTCATGCGGCTACGCGATCTGGAGAAGAAAAGGAGGCGGCCCCTGACATCATCGGGGGCGCAGGGATATGTGGCATACCTTTTTTAGGGATCTCCTGCAGGGGTATGGTGTCCCCTCCCCCGTCGTAGGGCAAATAGGGGTCGGCAGCCGAGTCCTCCTCCTCCATGTTGGTAGGCGAGGCGAGGCTAAGCTAAGCTAAGGGCTTCGCTACGCACTGTTGTCAAGTGTGTGTGTGTTGGTTAGCCGCTGCCATGTTTACCAACGCGGGACAAGTGTGGGGCTGTGAGTGTGTGTGTGTGTGTGTGTGTGAGAGAGAGAGAGAGAGAGAAGGGGGGGGGGCGCTCGTCCGTGTGTGTGTGTGTGTGAGAGCGGAAGAATGTGTGTGTGCACAGTCCGCTCTCTACTCCCCCCTCCCTCCCTTTTCTTCTTCACTGCAGCAGCTGACAGCTCGAGCTGGTGATGTCATCACACACACACACACACACACACACACACACACTGTGTGGCCGGACAGCCCTGCCTATTCAGTTGCTAGGGGGGAGTTCACAGAGCTCTGCCGGTATGGGAGAGACCATGTGGCGGGTCACAGGGGGGGTGTATGTGTGTGTGTCTATACATGTGTTACGTACACCTGAAAAATGGGGGCACTACTTTAAAAACTGCGTTTTTAGAATAGTTCAAAATAGATAGGTTTTGAAAATGGAGGGAAAAAAGGCATCAAAGCCAAACTCAGCAAAGAACAAAGACATCAGAGGCAGACTACTGAAGCCACCAGGTATTAGCAGAGAATAGTCCATAGCAACAATGATCCGATATCCTACTATCTTATATAATAAAGTAGTATCTTGATCTATCGATTCAACGTTTCTAGGGACCGTCTGACATGTGTCGACTCGCTACAGAGCGTAAAATCTCTATCAATCCCAAACAGGTGGTTTATCAAGTATCAAACAGTCGCCATTGCGACACCAAATATCTCTACATGGCAAAAACAACACCACCATTTCAACAATGTCAAACGTACAAGAGGTAACTCATCAAACTGGAGCTCGAGAAAAAACACCAACACCGTCTCTTTTAAGCCCCTCCCACATCCCTCGAAAAAGGTTCATTCAGTATTCGCCAAGTCCACACTCGTGAAGCCGATCACACAATACAGAAAGCCGGTAAACGAAAGTGACAGTCAACTATCCCAGTTCCATCTTGGAACGTCTCCGTCGCGATACTTTTGACGTTAATGGACAAAGAATTCCGCTGACTCATCACGCTGCGAGTTCAAAGGTCCAACATTCCCGGTAAATAGTTTCTTTGACAACGCCGTTACTCTTATCTTAGCTGAAGAAGCGACACCCCGACATGTTTTACCACCGTATAGACGCCAAGCTGCGAGTAAACATCCTGTATCTGACTCGGCGCTCTGATGTGTTTGTAGTTTCAGAATAAAGCATCACACACACACACACACACACACACACACACAAGCCTTTGCTTCATAGCTCCTCTTTTAAAAGGACATGTGAGACACCATCTGGACGTCTTCTATCACCATTCCACTGGTATAATCAAACTCAGTATAATTATTATACACACACATATATATATATATATATACATGTGTGTGTGTGTACAAAACAATGGGGCCCTGACATTTCCCGCTCTAATCAAAAACATCACACATCTCCACAGCCCCCTTACCTTTCAGCGGGGCTGCTGTTGCTAGGCAATAACATAGGTGCCATGTTTTCCTCACAGCGAGTCCTTTCAGCGCAACAAAAAGCCAGACAGGTTCAGCTGAAACCCAGAAAGTCACTGAGGCCTCTGAAATCCAGCCAATCAAGAAGAGAGAGAAAGAGAGAGAGAGAGAGAGAGAGAGAGAGAGCGAGTTAATCCGCCTCGCACACCCAGGTTTCCCAAAGCCACTTCTCCGTTTCTTCTCTGCTCCGTCTGAAAGTTTCACCAAAGTATCTCCACACGTCTGAGGATTGAGAGGAGGAGGAGGGCCCCCCGCCCCCCCCCCTCAGGCAGGAGGCGGGGCTTACAAGCTCCTCTGAGCCCACCCACTCCCGCACTGCCCATTATAGCACAGGCGAGCAGCAAAGGAGAGACGTTCATTTGGAGCTTTCCTGAAACACAAGCTCAGTGAGGTGGACCAACTGGTTTGAGTTGTCGGCCAATCACGACGGACGGTTGGACACAGCGGAGTTCACTCGTGTCCAGGGGAAATAGCACTTTACGGACTTTGTGATGACCCAGTTCACACACAAGTAGCTCTGCGATACGTAAAATAGGAATTTACTGTGAAGACTCTCTCACAATCCCACGGTCAAACAAAGCACCCGCTGACTGTTGCTGCCCGTTCGTTTCCCCGCGGGGACGAAGGGAAGTATTGATCAGTTCGGTCAGTGTCCTGCTCCGCGGCGCCCCGTCGTCCGTGTGTGTCCCCTATTCAACACCCAGGTGCCCTCTTTAATAATAGATGGGCCCAGTCAGCCTGCACTCTTGGAACGTGCTGCATTCAAACCAGCTATGGCTTTTGGTCTTGAAGGGGCAGTGTGCACGATTTTGGTGACCTCTAGAGGTGAGGTTGCGCGCTGTGTCCATCGCCCGCACCCTTCTGAACGTGCAGGAGACGCTGTGGTCGACTTGGGCTGTCGTTTAAAACTCAAAAAGGTGTTTAGTGCGTCCACTTTTACTGGTGTAAAAACATGGCGGCGTCCGTAGAGCGGAGCCGCTCCTTAACTGGGCTCGTTAAAGTGTCACGGAAAAAAAGAAAAGATTTACGTGATCGTTAATTCATGAAAGTGTCAGTATGTAGTTGTTTTGTAATATTTTCAGAAGTGACACAATTGACTAAAATCTTACACACTGCACCTTTAATATCAAGGTATCTTCAAAGTGTTGTTACATTTCTGTGCTTTTATTGGTTTATTAATGGCACCTTCACAATTATTTAAGGTTTTTCTGTAGAAGGGTTGTGCATTCATGTTTTAGGATTCTAAATGTTCTCTATTTTTGTTTTTATTGGCCCGCGGCAAATTCTACATACATAATGGATTCCATATAAATATAATGGAATGTGGCCCACACATTCAACTTGGGCTAAACTTGCACTTGAGTGTATTGTACTTTCTATTAGTTTGAACAGCAGGTGGAGCTACTAATTCACTGTAGACAGTCCGACATGGTCTGATTTTGTCAACCCGTTACCCCCGCCATCTTTTCAAAGTAAAAGCTGCACTTCACTGAAAACATAAAGGCAACAATCGCTCATATTTGTGTATATATATATATATATATATATATATATATATATAGAGAGAGAGAGAGAGAGAGAGAGAGAGATGAAAATTGGCAACATTTTGCTGAGAGTCTGATCAAATCATCTTTCCCACAGCATCACGAGGTTGCCCCTGCAGAGCTGAGGCCTCGAACTCGCCGCTCTGCCTGTGTATTTTCAGCTTGATCAGCTGCGAGTCAGAGAGGAATCAACTCAAAGAACCAACAGGATCACATGTTGACACCAGATACACCAATCACAAAGGTTAGTAAGCTGAGGAGGGGGAGGAGGAGGAGGAGGAGGAGGGGGAGGGGGAGGAGGGGGAGGGGAGGGGGAGGAGGCGTGCGTGGATCTACAAGGTGTCGTTCCTCACGGACGGGAACATCCACGTCCAGCAGGGGAAGGGAGCAGGAGGAGGTGCGAGGCGCAAAAGGCCCACGTGCACTGAGGGAGTGAGTGAGCGAGGCCACGATGTGAAGAGCGAGGCACAGGAAGTGACACGGTGATGAAGGTGAGATGGGAGACGGGCGAGGCAGCGGGCGAATGGGCGAGACGTCCGGAGGATTCGGAGACGAGACCAGCGTCCTTTGGGAGCCCGTCCAATGGTCACGCGTGCACCGATTGCCAATGTGATGCAAATTCATTGATTTGTCCATTGGTTCAATCCCAAGTGCATATGTACATTTTGAAAACCCACTTAGGATAATCAATAAAAACGCGAAAGCCCACGTGCTCTCCCACGTGACGTCTTACAGTGTTATCTTGTCCGTTTTTACCTTAATATTGACATTTTTAGAGACCGGTCAAATAATGATAAATTCAATTTCTTGACCAATCGGTGCGATAGAAAGCTCTCCAAGATATCAACAGGGTTTGGGGCATTTCGCACACGTCTCGTTTCCTTTGATGCGGTTCTCTTTGATAGCCGCTGTGAGGCTCAGCGGGTCAGAACAGGAGCAGGGCGGTGGTCTCGGACGGACGCTGGGTGGCAGGTGTCCGCGGGGGGGGTGACAGGACGTCATGAGGAGCAGCTGACGGGTGTGACGGAGAGAGGGCGGAGCGGAGGGCGGAGCACAGGAACAGGAATGGAAGACAGGCCTGATGGCGTTTGACGTCAACAGAGAAGGCCGGACGTGTGGCTGACCAGGAGCCAAGGGATAACCGGTTTCGGGGGTTGGCAGGAACCGAGCGGAAGGACGGATGGGAAGCTCGGGAGACTTCCAAGGAAAAGGTCACACGACCCGGAGGAGGAGGAGGAGGAGGAGGAGAAGCCTCGACCATCAAGCCTGGATCTTGGGAGACCTCCCCTCCCCCCCAGACACGGGGGCACTCAGACCGCCACCTCTCCGTTGTTACCTGGGGAGGCCGCGTCTCCGTCCAGCAGGTTGTCGTCCTCGGTGGTGTGGAAGTCCATGATGGCGCCGGCTCCATCCAGCAGCTCCTCGTCGCTGCTGGCGCTGGCGATGCTGTTGTAGCTGTTCCTGCAGTAGCCTCTGTGGTACAGCTGCTCCGACTCCATTTAGCAACACGCCGGTGCCCTGGATGGTAAAGGGGGGGGGGGGGGGGGGGGGGGGGGGGGGGGGGGGGGGGGGGGGGGGGGGAGGGGGGGGGGGGGGGAAGGAGGGAGGAGGTGGTGGAGACACACACACCGTGTTGTGAGGAGGTTTTTAGTACGTCGACAAGGTGGCGGCGGCGGAGGGGATGAGTGGGGTGAGTTGGTTAGGACATGCAAGGTGGGACACGAGACGGGCGGACGAGACCAGAGACCAGAGACCAGAGACCAGAACCAGAACCAGAACCAGGAACGACAGCCGAGTCTGGAGCCACACAAATAACTCCGGCAGGGACTGAACTCGCCCTCCCGTCCACTCACGTTTAGATTGATTTCTTTGTAGCCTGTTTTAATTACTGCTGAAGCTCATGGACTTAAATCCCAAATAAGGGATTATTCCATCGAAGCCGCCTCATCAGACGGACGGGTTCCGGCACAGTGTGGTGACAGTAATGGCCGACGGAGACACTGAAAAGAGAAAACCTCCACAATCGTGCTGATTCACCCCGAGGCTGGATTTCCCTTGCGGTTATATATTGAATCAGCAGCGGGAGGAAATTCAATTCGGCTCAGAGGCTGAGATCATGAGATCATGAGATCACGAGATCACGAGATCACGAGATCACGAGATCACAAGATGCCTCCATGTCGACTGATGTCAGTCCCAAAACGCTAACCGTTGTATCTGCTTCACTTGAACAACTTGTTCCGAGTCCCTCGTCGGTCAAAGTATCAAAAATGTTTCTAAACCTTTGATGCACAGATTTGAAACAGGATTTCACTGAAGTCCTTTGATTGTGTGACATCTCAGGTGTCTCATATTTTTTTTGCATTCATAACGATTATTTTTTCATTTATTTTGGAAACTGAGGCGACGGCCAAATTCAAAGGTTGGAGTTACCGACCAATATCTGTCATCATTTCTGGGGGGGGGGGGGGGGGTCTGCATTTTACGCAGATGATATTAGCATTTGTTGACTATCGAGTTCTAATGTTGTGAAAAACCTTTTTTTAATTTCACAGTTACAACGTGCGGATAAGCCGAGGCGAGGCCGGAGTGTGTGCCGTGATAACGGGAGCACAATGTTGCAGGGGTCTGCTGATGTTACACCACTAGTGATGCAGCCAGGAGCCTTATCTTCCTCCAGGTGTTGCCCCGGCGACGGTTGCCGGGATGTGTGAGTCAGCATTTGAACCCCTCCCTTTGACTGACAGGCGCACACGTCCCAGCTGGGCTGACACACTTTATTCAGGAGGTGGACGTAAAGATCCGTTGATGACAACGTTATTGTTTTTATGTTTTTAAGGGAGAAAATATGTTACGTGGATGTTAAAGCGAGTCTGTCAACATGTCAACAGTCAACATGCTGCTGATGCTGCTGCTGCTGCTGCTGCTGCTGCTGCGGATCGAGGAACTAACTTCTACACGAGAGCTGAGAGATGAATAATACATGTCCTGTGGGCTGAGGAGAAAATGAAAGACATGCCGCCATTCAAGACACTGAGTGTGTGAGTGTGTGTGTGTGTGTGTGTGTGTGTGTGTGTTTGTGTGTGTGTGTGTGTGTGTGTGCGCGTTCAGCTTTGTCAGCTTTCAATTTCATCCCGTCTACGACAGCCTGGGAATGATATCGTTTTACTTGAATGGCAGTCAGAGATGCATCAGAACCTTTTTTTTTTAAATAGTGAATTGCAGTGTTTGAATATAGATATCTTTATTGAAATGACAGTTTTGGAGCTGAAACCTTGATTTACTTTAAGCCTGTGAGGGATCTAAGAGACTGGGTCATATGAGACCTGAGGACAGAGATAAACACTTTAATTGCGACTGAACCAAACTCTTTAAGAAAGTTCACGCTCAGTGGAACGGGAGTAAATACCTCCGATACGTGTAATTTAACAATCAGGGTGCAGATTACACGGGTAAATAAGATCAAGATGGCGGCTGCCGTGCCGTCAGTTTGACCCGTCTGGAAACGGAACAAAATATTTCATTCATTCACGTGGAAATGTAAACGTTGAGAAAGAAATCATTTGCTTTGTATTTATCTAAAGGTTATGAGGACAGCTTGTGTTCAGATCCCGACTAAACGGAATAAACACATTTTCAAATGTTATTAAAAGTGTGTTCATAGGTTTAAGTACACAATGTACCTGAACAGAAAAAACTACAATCCGCCCTACGTCTCCTGACTTCAGTGAGTCTGAGAGTCCAATCAAAATACAACTTTATGACTAGTTAATTATTTCAAGTTCCTCGTCAAGTGGAAAAACACGGGCTCTATTATATTATATTACATATATTTGCATCACATTCAAGACATATTTACTCAGTTGTTCTTTAATTCTATTAAATTCCTGAAATCTATCTTCGTGTTGCATATCCGACACATACTACTTAATATTGTTTAAACATATTGTTTTACACTGTGCCGATATTAGTTGTTTTAAAAGGATATGATTTGACTTAAATTTGTATTACATCCATATTTCAAGTCTTTTGCAAATGTATAAATTCACTTACATCATTTTAGCACGTTATTGTTGATAGTGTCAATTATAAACTTGCAATCAAAACATATTTTATTCCAATCATTTTAATTTACATTATATTATAATCCATCATATTTACATTTTAGGCAGATATTAGAAACTACACATTACCATTCTAAAGCACATGACCAATAACTAATACTAGGTCACAATAAACAACAAGACTTTATTCCTCCGTTATAAACATCAGTGTTATTACAATGACACTAACTGCTACAGCACCGGAACCCAACTTTCACTTTAGCTTCTCAGTTAGCATCTAACATGCAGCAGAATAATGACTTTAAACGAATAAAACACATGTCTTTAAATACACAGAAGCAGCCTGGCTGCATTCGACACACTTTGTGACTGTGGCAGCACACAGAACACTGCAGAAGCAAGCCGAGTTTCAACGCTACATCCTCGGGGAATCCGACCTCAGGGTGCCGCTAAACGCTATGGAGGCTGTTAGCATTTAGCCGTCTGAGCTAGCAGCTCCGGCTCCACTCCAGCTCGACCTAAAGGCCCCAATACTTCAAACAGCACCGATATAGGGGGGGAAGCCTGGTAATGTACCTTCAGCTAACAAGCTAGCTAACTCACCCAGACTACAAGCGCTGCAAGCTAATTAGCATCAGGCTAGCGTGCGAGCTAGCACCGCTGCACGCCAGAGGAGGCGGAGGAGGATGAGGGAATGATAGATGGAAGGAAACAGGGATGGACGGATGGATGGATGGATGGATGGATGGATGTGGCCTCGCATGGTGGAGCCCCCATATGTCACCACATCACCGGGGTAAATACAGCAGCGTCTTACCTTCGTGATGCCTCGATACCAGCCCGGACACGACGACTCATCCTTGACTCCCCCTGAGTGGAAATAAGGTATGTTAGCTTCTCACATCCACATCCACTCCATCCTCATGTCACGGTGCGTCCAGCCTTCAGTCCCATTCCTGTGGCAGTGACGAGCACTTCCTGTTTCCCTGCACAGCAGCTTCCTCTGTTTAAGTGTAGTTAAAAAAAATAAAAATAAAAAATAAAAATCAAATATGGAGGACAGGTCATTAATTAAATATTAGCCACACAATGTGAAGGACTGTCTCACTACATCATAACATCAATGTTTCTATTCATCCTTTCATTCATCTGATTTTAAAGCTAAAAATGAAAAAATGAAAATAAGGATAATTGAATATATTACAAATATAATATACATATATATAGTTTTGTAGAGCTTATGTCCGATTCCAATAAATAAATATGATTTGCTTGTATGAACAGTGTTTAGTGATATCTTGTGGTGGAGTTGGGTATTGCAGCTGAATACCTGTGACATCACCCCTACTTTCAAACATGGTCATAAGTATTTCAATTATGATGCATATTCTAACATGAATTAATTAAGAATAATTAATTAAATGTAATATAATCATAATAATACTGTTAATACGTCATGAAGGCAGAAGCAGCAGCAGCAGGAGTGAAGCAGAATAACATGTCTGGTTTAAACCTTGTCAAAAATGTCCACCTGTGCTGACGTCACCGCCCGCAGTCAATCATGTAGTGTAGATAGTTCTCTGGGCCTCTGGGGGGCAGTGTTGCTCAGCAGCAGATAGGAAACATCACTACATGGTACTTTTTATAATTTTTTAAAATTAGAATGACAACTGTGTATGTAATATGAAAAAGCAAATAGATCAAATCTCCATAGACACAATTCATATCATAATTTATATTTATTCCCCATTCTTACCCCTGTACAGTGGAAACATGTGATTATCATCATTATCATCATTTCTGATCAAACAATATGAAAAAACATCTGATGACTTGAAATGTAAAGAAAAAACCTCATGTGTTTTTTAAATAAGTGCTCACTCAGCATCTCTCCCCTATGGCTCTGTACTGAGAGACACTTCCTGTTTCTGTTAAGTCTACATTCACTTCCTCTTCCTGTGGTCATGTTTTCTCCAAGCAGCGATAAAAGTCTGAATCTCGGCGATGTTGCTCCACCGGCATGTTTCTCCGAGTCTTGCTGACCATGTCCGGGTCGATCTCCACCAGCACCAGGCCTGGCTCCTCCCCTCCGCAGTCCCCCAGCACCTCCCCCCAGGGGTCCACCGCCAGAGCGTGCCCGTACGATGAGCGCTTCTCGTGATGCCGACCCACCTGAGCCGCCGCCAAGACGAAGCACTGGGTCTCGATGGCTCTCGCGCGCAGTAACACCTATAGTGAGAGCACATTAAAAGTCTATTTTGGCAGGTGTGTGTTTGTGTGTGTGTGTGTGTGTGTATATTTTTAAATCTCACCTCCCAGTGAGCAGTTCCCGTGGCGACGGTGAAGGCCGATGGGTACGTCAGGATGTCAGCTCCGTGCCGTCGCACAGCCAGAGACAACTCAGGGAATCGGAGGTCGTAGCAGATGCCTAAACCGACCTACGACGATGGTTACAAATGTAAAGTGAACCACGGGGAAGCCTGAAGATGATGTGTATACGAGCACAGATGGAGTGGGTGACACCTTGCCAATGGGAGTCTGAACCGGAGACACGAGGGAGGGGCCAGGAATGGTGAAGGCACTTTCTTTGAGGGAAACCCCCTTTTCCGGCAGCTCCATGTCAAACAGATGTGCCTTCCTGTACAACGACACGATGTCACCTGGGGGAGGAATAACAGTATCTTCAGAGGAAATGTGATGTTTTAATGTATTTGTGTGAATTGTGAGAAGTACCTTTGTCGTTCAGTATGATATGACTGTTGTAGATCCGCCTGTCGGTCTCCCAGTCATGTCCTCGTTCATGAAATCCACCGAGGGACAACCACACCTCCAACTTCCTGTGTGAAGACGAACATTTATTTCTAAAATCGCCTGAACTCTACCTCTGCTGTCTGCGGTGTGACTACCTGGCCAGCCGAGCGTATCGTGACACCGTGTCTCCTGTCAGACTCTCGCACAGCGAGAGCGTCTCCTCTCGACTGGATCCGATGTAGTCGAAGCCCTCGGGGAGGAAGACCATCCGGGCCCCTCGCTCCTTGGCGTCCTCCACCAGGCGTTTACAGGCAGAGAAGTTGGCCTCTTTGTCCGGGGTGGACGTCACCTGACAGACGGCGGCTACTGTGGACATCCTGAGCGGAGAACAGGTGATTTACACGGAGCGCATAAACAGCACAGCAAGGAAAGAGGTCAGGTTAACGAGGCTGATTCTTTACATGTCTGTCGTTTATTGACTTTATAATGTAGAATAGCTTTGCATGCACGGTGACACTAAGAAGACCGGGTGAAGTGTGTGTGATTAATTCAAAAGAAATTGAATTGCTATTACTTTGAATGTATGAATGAATCTGTCAATACAAGTCATTACAAATACATGGAGAATAATAAAGGGTTTAAAGGGCCATGGTCATGCCAACAAGATGCCAATCAAACATTAAAGGTGTATGGTTGAGTGCCACCTAGTGGTGAAGCTGCATGTTGCGACTGTATATCCTTCACCTTCCTGGGTTAATGACAACAACAATGCATACATTTAGGTGCTAATTAGCCCCCAAAACATTCATTTATTTATTTATTTTCCTTTATATCGAAATAGATGGAGTAGATGGGAAAACATGTGGATTTTGCATTCTGCTTTGAAAAAACAATATGCATAGTACATCTTTATCTAAGCTACATATTAGCATGCTAATATTCCTTATTCCTGGTCTGGGTGTATTAGCATGCTATTAGCAATGTAAACAACACATTTCCTTGTCATGATGATAAACACACCTGTTCCGCAGCCTGTTTATGTGTCTCCTAACTCCTGTTCCACCCAGAATACACCAAACTGTGAACATTGGTCCCGGGACAACCTCTCTGTTTACTATTTGACAGTCACATATTATCAATATTACCCAGCAGGCACCGCGCATTGCCCATGATGCTTTGTCCGTCTCGCTCTCGCGTGATGTCCCGTCGCTGCCGCCGTTGTTTCATTCAGACAACTTCAACATGGCGTCCGACGGACCACCGGGCACCGAGTCCTTACAGTCCGATTTAGGAAGCGCTATCGCGGCCCTGAACTCATGGAGCCACCCGGAGCTCCAGTCCAAGCTGGCGGAGCTGGGGGCGCCCAACATGGGTAAGAAAACACCTGGGGAAGGAGGCAGATAGCTGAGCGGCGTCTAGCCAAGTGCTGCTAGCATGGTGCTAACGTTGCTAGCGTGTAAATCGTCAGAGTTCCGTTTCGGGGAGCAATGTCTGTGCGCGTGTAAACTCGTGAAATGCATATTTAAGTAACCATTAAATCAAATGTACATTTTCTAAATCTGCAGTAGCGGCATTTATTGGATGTTTTGATGGCTTTTGTTTACGTTTTAGCTCACCTGAAGTTGTCTTTGGTGTGCTAGCTAATGTGTTGATGGAGCTAATGTTAGTTAGCTAACTCCTCTGTGTAGTGATACTACAATGATTGCATCTTCAATTAGTCGTTTGATGTACTTGTCGGCATTCACCATATGACACCCCATAGTTATCCAATTGTTATCGAGTCATATTTCAGTTATTGTTAATCCCCCCCAATTTTTTCAGGCTCATCCTCCATCTTTGAATCTGAAAGATAATAGTAATATTTATATATGTTGTTATTGTGTGTTATCTAGGTCCCAGAGAGGAGTTGATTGACAGACTGAAGGGATACATGATGCAGGTAAATAGAACTCTTATATTTTCACCCATGACTGACAAGTGTGTGTCGTGTGGATTTCCTCTTAAAGCCTCTTTCTGCAAATTTGGGTGAAGTCGTTGATACTGTTTTGAAAAGCGTCCTCAGATGCTGCTCCATCATCACAATCTTTGTTTTCTCTACAGACGGGAATTCTCCTCAGCAAACCCAACGACGACAATTCAATGGGCTCCCAGGTAAAACAACTGCAGCAGCACCACACTCGGTGGAATGGATATTACGATGACGTCATCGCCGCATAAACCGGGCTCTTTGCAGAACTTGTGGGTTGTCTCGGATACAGACCCCTGTATTTCCTCCTCCGCAGATGGCCGGTATCCCCCCCATGCCCCCGATGCCGATGCCTCCCATGCCCCCCGGCATGGGGATGCTCCAGGCCATGAACATGATGCCCAGCGGGCCCCCTCCGCCCGGCATCCACATGGGCATGGAGCCTGGCCCCGGTTTGCCTCCTCCCAACATGTCACAGGATGACCAGCTGCAGATGGCGCAGCAGAGAGCGGCCATGATGATGCAGCAGGAGGTAAGAGGCGACAGGTTGACTGACCTCACTTTTCAGACGCCATAAACACAGTCGGAGGAAATTGGAAGATTACTCTAATCCATATTTCTTGATGTGTGGTAGGGTGACAGGGGTATGGATGAACACGATCTTCTGGAGCAGCAGAAACGGGTGAGAGGATGAATGGAAATCAACATATCAAAACAAAACAAGGTCCCGTGATGTCTGATGATGAATCCCTATCTCTGTTCATCAGGCTGCAGTGCTGCTGGAACAAGAGCGTCAACAGGAGATGGCCAAGATGGGTTCGGGACCCAGGGTCATGGCCCCCGTCACCGCTGTGCGAGGTACGATGGTGACGCTGTTTGAAGGAGTTGGACGTTTTTCTGTATTGTACCTCATACCCTCATTTCCCGTGTGATGTTGCCTTGCAGGTTTGGATCCTCATGGACCGCTGCCCCCGGGTGTTAGCATGTTGCCCACCCTGAAACAGAGAGTACCCCCTCCTCCGGGAGAAGACAACCGAGAGGTGATTCGAAATGCGGGATTTATAGTTCAGCCTACCTTGTATTGGTACAACCCCCTTCATGCTTTTCTTTACTTCCGTTCCAGGTCTGGCTGAACGAGGAGGTGAGCATCGGTGGCCCTAAGATCCCTCAGGTCCTGGAGAAGATCCTGCAGCTGAAGGATCTCAGGCAGGAGCAGCTCATCGACCCTGCGGGTCAGTAACAGACTTTCATATGATCTTCATCCTGAACACTTGGAGTTTTCAAAGTCTGCATTGTCTCATTTACTTTTCCCGTTCCGAAAACAGTGGAAGGGTTGGATGACGATGATGCAGCAGAGATGGACAACTCTGGTGCGGTCATGTCCGAGGGGGAAGACGACGACGGACAGATGTCGAAGAAAGACGTGAGTCTTAACCTCCAACTCGTGAGAACTTGAGATGTCGGGGGCCTCAAGGACTCGGGGGGGTCTCATGTTCGCCTCTGTTTGTCCAGAAAAACCGCAGGCGCAGGAACCGCAAGAAGAAGAGCAAGAAGAAGCGAGCGCAGGAGAAGAAGGAGCAGGTGGAGAAGGAGGGGGAGGAGGAGCCACAGAAGGAGGGAGGAGACAAAGGGGAGAAAAGTGACAAAGGTGACAAAGAGAAGGAGAAGGAGAAGGAGAAGGAGAAGGAACCGGAGGTGGAGATCGAGTACGTCACAGAGGAGCCGGAGATCTACGATCCCAACTTCATCTTCTTCAAGAGGATCTTTGAGGCGTTCAAGGTGAGAAACACAGGACTCGGGGGGGGGGGGATTTCGGGTTATATTTGTTGTTCTGCTTTAACTGCCTTTTATCTTCTCTTCCCCCAGCTGACAGACGACGTGAAGAAAGAGAAGGAGAAGGAGCCAGAGAAGGCAGAGAAGCAGGAGACAGCCGTGCTGCGGAAAAAGGGATTTGAGCTGGAGAGGAAAGACAGCGACGACAGCGATGATGTCTGAACCCTTTTTTTTTTTGTCGACAAATCCGACCGATAAGAGCAAATATACAATTTCAAATGTCTTTGATTCGCAGGAGATCAGACCAGACGTCCCCAAAATGTCCAAGAAGAAGCTGAGGAGGATGAACCGACTGACCGTGGCTGAACTGAAGCAGGTTCGTTCCAGCTCTTTGCGTCCTTTTCGCTCTCTGTTGTTTCAAAGAAACGAGGCAATGACCTTGAATCGAATCTCCTCCTCGAATCAGTTGGTGGCTCGTCCAGATGTGGTGGAGATGCACGACGTCACCGCCCAGGAGCCCAAGCTGCTGGTGCACCTGAAGGCCACCAGGAACACGGTGCCGGTGCCTCGCCACTGGTGCTTCAAGAGGAAGTACCTGCAGGGGAAGAGAGGTATCGAGAAGCCGCCGTTCGAGCTGCCGGAGTTCATCAAGAGGACGGGGATCCAGGAGATGAGGGAGGCTCTGCAGGAGAAGGTGAGTTTCACTGCCTCTCGTAAGAGCTGTAGCACCTTTGCTTATTTCCATATTGGGGAGGAAAAAAACACGGCTGCCTCACGATCTGCGTTACAGGAAGACGCCAAAACCATGAAGACCAAAATGAGGGAGAAGGTTCGTCCCAAGATGGGAAAGATCGACATCGACTACCAGAAGCTGCACGACGCCTTCTTCAAGTGGCAGATCAAACCCAAGCTCACCATCCACGGAGACCTTTACTACGAGGTACGAGGGGTCACGAAGGGCAGGGCGAGATGGAGAACTGTGTCGAACGTACTTGGCTTTCACGTCTTTGTGTGTCTGCAGGGTAAAGAGTTTGAGACTCGTCTGAAAGAGAAGAAGCCCGGTGATCTGTCAGATGAGCTGCGCATCGCTCTGGGGATGCCGGTCGGACCTGTGAGTTCCACGTGATGATATTATGATTTTTTTACAAGATACTTTAAATATAAACTTTGACATATCAAGTAGCTCAATCTGTGAACGTTTTATTTAATTTTTATTATTAACATATTTTATTATTACTTTACTTATTTAAAATCTTTCAAAATTGTTTATTATTTTCTTTGTATTTATTATTTTACTTATTTTTTATTGTTTGTTAAATCACATTTTATTTCATTTCATTGTCATCATAACTTTTTTTAAAGTTTTTAAAATCCATTCGACCTTGAGTTGTATTGTAACTGAACTGAAAAGTGTCCCCTCTTCCCCAGAATGCCCACAAGGTGCCTCCTCCGTGGCTGATCGCCATGCAGAGATACGGCCCCCCTCCCTCCTACCCCAACCTCAAAATCCCTGGACTCAACTCCCCCATTCCAGACGTATGAGATAAAAAAAAAAAAAAAAAAGTTTAATACATCAATCGTAGCCAGCAAAGTCTTAATCAGACAAGCGTCTTTGTTGACTTTGTTGACTTTGGTGTATTTCAGAACTGTACGTTCGGGTACCACGCTGGAGGCTGGGGGAAGCCGCCTGTCGACGAAATGGGCAAACCTCTTTACGGCGATGTGTTCGGGACCAACGCTCTAGATTTCCAGGTAACTACACGACACTTCAAGCCCCTCAAGTTGTTTGTTTACGTCCCGTTGTTCACGCGATGGACCCCCGTCTCCAGGCCAAAGCGGAGGAGGAGGAGGTGGACCACACGCCGTGGGGGGAGCTGGAGCCTTCGGACGAGGAGTCGTCGGAGGAAGAGGAGGAGGAGGAGAGCGACGAGGAGAAACCGGACGAGACCGGCTTCTTCACACCGGCAGACAGGTGAGTCTCACACAAACCTCTGATCGGGAATCACCCGGAATAGAAAGCGGTTGTTGTTATTTTTAGAAAACCAAAGAAGCCGGATGTAGCTGTTTCTGTGGGGCTGTGTTCAAAGAGCTGAAACACCACTGGGGTTTTAAAAATCCTCATCAATGCAGAGACACACTCTGAGGACATTAGCATAATTGACCGTGTAATTAAAGATCAACTGGTCTGTCAAGTGTGGGATGAAAACACACACACGCTGATTAACACTGAAGCGTGGAGTTGATGGGGAGTTTGACTCGAGATGATCTTTGGGCCGGTTTCCCTTTTTGTTTGTTCTTTCTTCCAGGAGAAGAATTTTTTATTTTGTCATCCGATAGAATGATTGAAAACATCCCATGGGCTATTTCTTGATCTATTATCTCTATTATCTTTATTTCAGTAACACTGATCTCAAATGGATGTGAAAACAACAGAACGTTCTCATCAGTAATGATCAAATGTGTGTCAGGAATATAATTTAACAATCTGCACTAAAAACATTTAAAAAAGCATTTGTTTTGTGGACAATTCCAGTCCGATTGAATAAATACAAACAGTTCCCTTATGATCAGAAATAGAGAAAAACAACCAACTCAAAAGCGCAAATATTTTCTAGCCTGCACTCGACTGCGTGTCAGTAAGAACATGTAGTTCCTCGCGTTGGAACACGCGTGTGGAAAGACACGCATGGATGAACTGGTCATGTGATGTGTTCTCGTCTCCCTGCTCCAGTGGACTGATCACACCCGGGGGCTTCTCTTCGGTCCCCGCCGGCATGGAGACCCCCGAGCTGATCGAGCTGAGGAAGAAGAAGATCGAGGAGGCCATGGACGGGTGAGTGTGTGTGTGTGTGTGTGTGGGGGGGGGGGGGTTTAAAAAATCGTGTTTTTTAAAGGGGCAACGTTTCAACGTTAAACGGATGGATGATCCTCTTGGTAGCAACGAGACGCCACAGCTGTTCACGGTGCTTCCCGAGAGACGAACCGGACCCGTGGGGGCGGCCATGATGGCGTCCACGCACATCTATGACATGTCCGGGGTGAGACACGCCTCCTGCACACGATTCAAAGTGCCCTCTGTGTAACTGTGCCCCTGCTGAACTCTCTGCCCCTTTGTGCCCCGCCCAGGCCATGGTGGGTCGTAAGACGGGCGGCGGGCAGGAGTCCCAGGGCGTGGAGGTGGCCCTGGCCCCCGAGGAGCTGGAGCTGGACCCCATGGCCATGACCCAGAAGTACGAGGAGCACGTGCGGGAGCAGCAGGCCCAGGTGGAGAAGGAGGACTTCAGCGACATGGTGGCCGAGCACGCCGCCAAACAGAAGGTACGCAGATGATTCGCCTCCGTTCGAATGAACGCGTTTCCCTTTAAAGGTCCAGTGCGTACGATTTAAAATGGGAGATGAAATACTAAATTGCCTGGATTGAGCTCTTGGTGTTTACTCCAGGAGCAGGTCCTCTCCTCCGAGGCGGCCATGTTGCACCGCCACGTTTTTTTGCAGTTGCCCAGAATACACAAAGTAAACCGCTTTTGAGAGATCTTCAGGTGCAACCCGTTGTTTCACCACTAGATGTCACTACACTTCCTTCCAATGTGGTCAACAGATTTAAAAGTAGTCAAAATACACATCCTCGCATGTGTTGTGCTTATGAACTAGATGAAAGTACAAATCTGGTCCTTCCATGTGGTTTACAGTAAATGTAGTTTCCCCCCTTGTGGTTGAATATAATTATTATTTTTTTGTCTCCGTGCAGCAAAAAAAGAGGAAGGCTCAACCGCAGGACACGAGAGGCGGCGCCAAGAAATACAAAGAGTTCAAGTTCTAGGGGAGAAGCGTGAGGACGACTCGCCGTCTGAGAATCTGCCACAACAGGAAGTGAAAGAGGAAGTCTCTGATTTTAACGTCAGACTGCAGCAGCGGTCACATGCCGCATCAGTAACAGTCCAAACAGTAAAGTCTTCTTTTCCATTTTTTTTTTTTTTTAAAAGTCAAAAGTAGTCACGTACTCGGTGTCACCTGACTCTAGTGACGTGTGTTTTCTCTCTGGTGGTTATATTTCCAGTGTAACCATGTTATTTTTCTGTTTTTGTAAATAAATGAAGTGACGACAAGAGTTTGACACGGTTCCGCTCCCAGAGTTTTCATTTATAAATAAAAATTTAAAAAAGTGACTAAAGTATCTTAAATAGTTACAATTCACATGTTAAAATGCACTAAATTCACGTACCCAGTTTTCCTCCAAAGTTTTCTCCCGCAACCACCTGCTGTTCACGCTTCCATAGCTGGGGGGCAGCAGAGGACCCCCGGTGTGAGAGTCACCTGACCGCGTGGGAAGCACAGTGACCTAAATAGCTGCAGTAGCTGTGGGCAGTGCTGCACACAGGCTCACTGCAGGCCTTCGAGAGGCACGTTGTACTAACACTCAACTATTACGCAGTATGTGTACTACTACCATAAATACTAACAGTACTGCAGCCGTCTGTGGACAGTACTGACGCACTGTGTATTTTCCGTCGTAACTCCTTAACACCTGCACAAATCATTAAGGCACGTTTGCTTTTTCTAATTCTGTATGAACTCGCAAATACAATCGATACAATTAGAGTAAAATAATAAGTGGGAGATGGAACCGGTTGAATAAAAGATCATGAAGATAACTTTAAAAATTCCTACAGTTTTATTCTATTAAATTGAAATGATTCAAGGTGTCGAGTGTCACACTAAGAGAAAGTTACAAATACAAAAAAGCAACGCGTAACGGCACGAAGTAGAACCTGAGGTAAGCTGAGGAGCCGGTACTTACCCATCATGCACTGCTCTCCCCTTAAATCATGTGACCATGTGTGTGTTTCATATTTTGTGAATTGTTCTATTTGGGTCTCATGTGGCACCGTCTCCGTGGGCTCAGATGTGGCTGAAATGATTCCCATTAGTCATACTCATGTGAAAGCACACACACACACACACACACACACACACACACACACACACACACACACACCCTCTTCCAGCTCAATGTGCCAGCACACACAAAGGTGCAGAACCGGTTTACGCAATTCTGCTGATCTGTCATTTAAAGGGAAACTCCAGACTTGAACGCTCACGACTGAAGACTCTACATAACGAGCCTCTGTTGCTAGGAAAATACTTCCAGAGCCCTGAGGGCCCCCCCCCCCCCCCAGGGTTGTGGAGGTCCCGTGGGTGTGTGGCCCCTCAGGTGACATCAGTCGAGGCGGATGGGAGCAGGAATCGGGAGGCGACCTTATCGCCCTGCTGACATCAGCGCATCGCTGGTTGCTAGGTTTTACATTTCTCTGTGGGCAGATGATCACAGCTAGAGTTGAGCTCCCTGCGAGGGCCGCATTCCATTATATTTTTTACATTTCTTTAAAATGGTCCATGGGCCGGGGTTGGAATGTCGGAGCAGTCCCCTATAGCTGCACAGGTAGTATCGTAGTAACCTCGCAAGCTCCGCCCCCCCCCCCCCCCCCCCCCCCGGCTGGAGTGGACCAATCCACTGCAGGCACGTGCAAGAGAATCCCGCTCGTTTGCTCAATTCGGGAAGTGATGCCGCGATGAGACGTAGCTAGCCAAAGACATAGCGGACGTTGTTTCGTCGTAGCCTAGCATTGAAAATAAGAAAAGAGAAAGTTATGTCATGCACCTTTAATCCACATTCAGCCTTTGTTGTGGACCAGACGTCCCTGCTTATTGATTATACTTCAGATGAAAAGCGGCCTGTCTCCGGATCGGATCATGAGCCGCGTGGGTCTAACGGCGAGCGGGCAGAAACAGGCGTGTGGAAAAGAACACGCCATTGATAGCGAGATTAGCATTAGCACGGAGCGGCTTTAACGCGTGGCCACAGGATTATCCCGGGCTTCTCTTTTACACCGACGCCCCAAATCTGCCTGCTCATCAAG
>JAFBJT010112359.1:12624-26232 GCA_016785325.1 Chascanopsetta lugubris
AAAAAAGAAAACAAAATCTAAAAACAGACACATTAACACACAAAAAAAAAAAAAAAAAAAAAAAAAAACATAAAACATTTAAGTGACTATGAATTCATGAAAATGTCAGAATGCTATCGTTTTGTAATATTTTTTTTTTTTAGAAGACACAAAAAATGACCCAGATCTCACACACGGCACCTTTAATATCTGCGTTTGCCTTCGCGCCATGTTTCCCCCTTGCCAGGGCTCATCCAGTCCAAAGACAACAGGACAGGCGGACGGGGGGACACTGGGACGCAAAAACACCGTCTCATGGTTACACGAGCGAAGGAACCCCGTGACCCGGGCGCCGGGTGCGTCCACACGGGCAGTCGGCAGTGTGGCCCAAACCAGTTTCCCTGAGATTAAGTCCTCCTAAGCACACTTATGCTTGCTTAAGGAATTGCGTGAGGCAGTGGGACGGGTAAGCCACACAAGACGCGGGTTGCCAGATGGCTCCTCGGATGACCACTGGGTCATCCAGTCTAGCTTCTTCTAGGTCACACTGACGAGGGGCCTCGGCCCGCGCATGGGAAAAAGCGGCTTATACTACGCGGAGAAGGGTGTCAAAAATTCTTTAATCACCTGTGTCTGTGTCGGCTGTGCTCCCACTGCTGGAATCCAGCCATTGGCCACTGGGGTGTAGTGCTGAGGGGAGGCTCGTAAAAAGCGAGGAGAGCGGAGCCCTTTGGCAACGGGCCCCGGACCGTTCGAAGGAGAGTGGACGGTGCGAGGACTGAGATCGAGCGTGTTCTTTTTGCAAAAGAAATCCCGCTTTTGGACGACTTGGTCTCAGAAATGCCCGTTTTGCGGTCGTGCGAAGCGCAGAGGTCAAAACCTAGAAAGCAGATTTGCTCACTCGGTGAAAGCATGAGGGACATTCTGCAGGAGGCTCGCTGGGGGACGGCGGCGGACGGCGGCTGCCAAGAGCCGACGTTACAGAGTTTGCTGGTGTGAATTCCTGCAGGTCAGCGGTGAGAAGTAATAATCATGAGACTAATACTTTTCACCGTTCCAGCCCAACCCATGTTGGGGCCACTGCCAATAATATGGATACACTGGGAGGGGGGGGGCGGGGGGGGGGGCGGAGAACTCCCAGGACCACTGCAAGTATGTACGGTATGATGTCTATTATATTTAAAGGTCCAGGGTGGAAGATTAAAGTGGAATTCTTTCTATTACTATTGGCTTTTCATTCTGATGTGTCCACCATTGAGCGCTGCCATGTTTGTACTGCAGCCACGTTTGGAGTCAATGTTTTGAGTTGGTTTGGAATATTAAAGGTGCAGTGTGTACCATTTTGGTCATTCTTGTCACTTGGACAAATATTTCTAAACAATTACACACGGACATTTTCATGAATGAGAGTTCAGCCACAATATGCAACTTCACCAACAGATGTCACAAAAATCCTCTACAGCACACCTTTATGGAAACATGCTCATGTGAACACAGATGTACGTGTTTTCTGCATTGTTTCGTTCGTAAAATAAAAATCAAATGGAAATCCACATGTCTGTGAAGGTCTCATACCAGAGGATATTGGGCTCATTTTGGGGGCCGTGTAAATACGAAGGAATTCACGGGGACTTTCTTAGCTATTGGAAATCAATAGGTTGTCTGCGTGTGGAGGAGAAGCCGGACAGACGGGTCAGCAGCCTCCCCGTTTCCCCCCGATCGAAACGAAAGAACAGTCTTTCCATTCAACTGGGGTTTACTCTGCGTGACCCAGCGTCTGCAGGGAGCGGCTGCACCATCGCTCAGCTCAGCCTTTAAGCTCCAACCCTGGCACCACTTCAGCTTCCTCAAAGACAGCAGATGGGCACGCATGGGCACGCATGGGCACGCATGGGCACGCATGGGCACGCATGGGCACGCATGGGCACGCGCACCTCCATGCTCCCTAACCCTTGAGCCAGATTACAAAACGCAATGGTCACTGTTGGCATCATGTCACGTGAGATCGAGGAGGTTGTCCCGCCGCCGGCCGCCACCCTCCAACCTCCTGACCGAAGAAATGTACGAAGGAAGAACCACGAGAGACGTCTGAGGCAATTTCTACTCGGGGAGGTGTGTGTGTGTGTGTGTGTGTGTGTGTGTGTGTGTGTGTGTGTGCGTGTGTGTGTGTGTGTGTGTGTTTGTGTGTGATGTTGGCTGAATATATGTGAGAACGCCGGCCTGACAAATTTATATCCCTCACAAATTTATATCCTCTGTTCTGCAGAACGCTTCAGTCTAAAAATAAATGTGAGGATCCAAACTAGAAAGCAGGTGCTACGAGCGTGGAAAAAGTTTCTTTTTGTAAAACCACGGAGTCATAAAACACTTCGAAAAGTTAAACTGCAACCCGAGCCCGAGTTAACAAATTCACTTTCTCATTTTGTCCTATATTTGATTTCTATTTTCATGTAATTGTATCTTATCCCAGCGTGTTCGGCACTACAGGTTTCCTGTCAGACACAGGAAAACAAAACAAAGATGACAAAACATCTTTATCACATTTACTCTTCGTTAAAAACAACTTCTAGGATTTCCAAATAATATTACTGTTGGCAGAGCGCAACTATCGAGCAATATACAAACATCGACTCGCAAAAACAAAAGCATTATGCAGTGGTGGATCTTCTTCCTGTGGGCAGCTGTGGTTGAAGGGTTAGAGGAGCCGGGGGTTCAATTCCCTCTCGCTGTGCTGTCCTTGGGCAAGATACTGCACCCCACATTGTCCCATGTACTTATAGATATGAAGTACTGCGAGTAGATGCACAGTATGAATGTTTGTGTGACTGGGTGAATGTAAACTGTACTGTACTTTGAGGGGTCTGATCAAACTCTAGAATAGCAGTAAAAGCTCCGGCCCGCGGGCCAAACCCCGCCCACCGGAGCGTCCAATCCAGCCTGCAAGATGGCTTTGCAAAGTGCAGAATTTCAAGACAATTTAAATGTATTTATTTTCTTTTAGTAAAACGACTTGCTTGTTCGGAATGTTTTTCAAAACGATAGTTCTCAAAATGTGGAGTTGTTGCTGTGTTTAGGTTATTATGCCGCGATTCCTCGGGTCCGGCCCACTTGAGATTAAATTGGGGCTGAACCAAAATGGAGGTTCACATCCCTGCTCTGGATGAATATACATAATTTATCATCAATTAAATAGAGAGGCTGTTTCTCAGCCGCAGAGAGCAAATTGATGAGACAACAACTTGGAAACAAAGTCAGAGTCAAAACATCCAGTAACTGTTTTCTCTCTGTTGGACAGTCTGTCCAACGGTCCAACGGTCCCACTTTAAAAGAGACAGACAGGACCCTACCCGGCCAACTGAGGCTGAGGAACATATTAACCAGCATGCAGCCAACTATGACCCACCTCTTCTGGCGACGGGTCGTGGAACCTTGTTGTGACTTTATCTTACACCCTGGCTGTTCAGGACTGGACCGAGTGCTGAGTAATTCATGTTGCATTCCTTTCTGCAGAGAGCGGTGGCACAGGTCCAAGACAACAAAGTCTCCACGCAGTTAACATGTTCAGGATCTCGCTCCGATCGAAAACGCGCTTCAGTGCTCTCCTGCTATGTGCGCACATGTATTTGGGGGAAATCTAAAGTTAGTCTGAGCATTCTTGCAGGAGCTTAACGGCAAAGCCAGACGGAACAGACGCAGGTTCGCTGGACGCACTCCTGCCGCAGATCTGTATCGTAAAAAGAAAGTGAAATGACCTGTGCTGTCAGCTCTCAATCCCTCATCTAACAGCGAGTTGTTGTTTTTTTTTTTTAAAGCAGTCTGGCTCTGACCATCGCCTCGGGTTCCAAAGGTCTGAGAAAAATATCAAAAGTCAATTGAATGCTATCGAATAAGACTAATAATCTCTTCCCCTTGAAGTAATATGATCATCGAGAGGAAATGTTCACTTGAGAAGATTTCGCCTTTTAGCCACGTTTTGAAAAAGCACCTAAAAAATAAGCGATTGGACAGATCAGAGACTATCAGAGCTTCACTGTGGCGAAGGTTAAATACTAGATTCATGGCAGAACTCATGCTTTCAACCTTGAGGATTGAAAGCACATGTGCACATGGTGACCTGTGGTCAAACAGGGATTTACACATTCTGATGGCAACACTACGAAAACATTGAACTTTGAAAAAACAGTCGCCGCGAAAAGAACGCAGTTTCGGCCTCGAGTGCCACTTTCAGAGCCTGTTTACATGATGGTAGAAATCAGATAACTGGGAGTAATCAGACAATAATCAGATCTCAGGGTTCACATGTGCTTCAGGAATCAGATCATGTCAAAACCTGGGTGAAATGACCTGTGCTGAACTCTGAATAACGCAAGACTCAAACGTCCAGTCATTTTCAAAACATCCGGTCGCGTCTGGTTGCACACGACTGTGCTGTTTTAACAAACGCCGTTTAATTCTCGCGTATGCTCCAACGAACTCTCCTCTCATCCCGTTAGGTTGGGGGTTCGGTTTCGGTTTCGTTTTTGTCCCAGTCCCGTTCCCCCGCCGCTGCCGAGCGCTGATTAAGGAAATCGGAGTATGCCGTTTACACGAGCACTCGAATAATCAGATAACTCAAATAATCACATAATGAGCGGAGTTTGGGGGGTCCTGTAAACGGGCTCAGCGTCACGTGTCGGAGCCTCGCCGCAGGAGCGAGCTGTCGAAGCGGAGAAGGGGGCATTAGGGGGGGATCTCTGCGCTGGGGGAAAGTGGCACACTCGAATATCCAAGACAATCAATTACACCACTTCTTGACACGTTGGCCCCTGTGAAGATATCAGTCACTTGGAAAAAAAGTGGCCCACACTGGCGACTACATTGAAACGGGGGCGGGGGGTGGGGGTGGGGGTGGGGGGGTAACGTGAGAGCCACTTACCATATAATAGATATGGCTCTGTTTGCTTTTCCGGCTTACCTAAAGAGCCTTAAAGACATGAGACAGCCCGGAGGTCCCGGCGAAGGGGAACACTCGGGAAGCCTGTGAAAAAACAAACATGGCACCACAAACAGTGGAAGGTGTCAAATGAAACAGCCCACTGGGCAGAAAGTAAGAACCGGGATTCTATTTAGAGAAGGGTTGTCCCGCCCCGGGCGATGGACCACAGCGGGATCCGTAAGCCTTATACGAGGTACATGAGAACCTGATCACCTTGTAGGGGAAGTGTCGGCAATAGGAGGTGGGTCGAATATCGGCAATTCTCTCTTTGCATCAAAGAGTGATGTGTGCCAATCACTGTGTGCCAAAATGAATTCCAGATCAATCCGGAAAAGTCCCAAAGAGGAAAGGTCAAAGGTTCAACTGAATGATGGGACAATGTACTAATACAACCAGGGAATCTGATCATTGACTTAGACCTGAATTTCAACAATCACAGAAAGAAGGTCTCTAAATCTGCCATGACCACCCAAAGCACCGCTTCTCAACTGGTGGGTCGCGACCCAAAAGCGAGTCATGGACGGGTTTTCAGTGGGTCGCAGCCGTTGGTTGGGAAAAATGAACCTGCGCTAAAGTGGCTCCACTGGCCTCCAGTCTCTACCTTTAATACAGAGCAGATCTACGCAGCCACTATGAAGAAGCCTGAGCCCTTCAGTCCTCTGGGAGAGGTTTACTTTGAGTTCCCAGGGTCCACCCCCCCCCCCCCCCCCCCCCCCCCCCCCCCCCACACACACACACACACAATCCCACCTGTGGAGCCAATTCCCAGAGTACCTGAAGTCTGCTGAAAGCACTGGAACATTTAAATACCTCGTAGTTTGTCTGACATGATTGACTGTGTGACTTCATTTTATTACATGTTACTTTTAACGTAATGTTACATTGAGGGAAAAGGTTTCAAAATAAAACATCTAAATCCAAAGTGCTTAACCTGAGGACATCAGACCCCAGAGTACTTTGTAACAAATGATGTCTCATCGTATTTCCATCCTCCCATCCTTCAGAAAGGTGTTTCAGTTCCTCTTTTATGACTCGCTTTTTAACCCCTAATATCTTAAAACCTGAACGGTCGTCTTGGGGGCTGACGTGTCGAGAAGAAGGCGAGGGTCCCAAAGACCAACAGTGCTAACATAGGCCACAGCGGTTTGAACTTTGTAGTTGCACCGGTTCTTTCCAGAAAAAAAAGATCATGGCCATTTATAGCGAGTGCACGAGTGCAAAGATCCGAACATGCAGAACAGATTTGTAAGAAGAAGTTCTCATGTACAAATCCAAGGAAAAAAAAAGTAGCACGAGGACAATAAACCAAAAAGGCTTGAGCATCGAGAGAGACAGCAGGAGAAAGACGTGGAGATATGGACTTCCAGCTCAGCGGTGGACGCGTCCAAGAAGCAGCGAGCCCATAAAAACATTGAGGTCACCCTGGAACCGAGCCATGGCTGTAGAACGGCTGGGCCGGGGGGATCCTGGAGGCAGCGAATGAAGACTTAAGTCCCCGCGTCACTGTGCAGAAAAAAAAGTGAGCTGCTTTTAGATTTACCGTCCCGTTCCACTCACGCGGGACCCCGGGTCTCCCCCAGGCTCGGCTCAGCGCAGGTTCAAAGTGATTCACTCGCGGAACAATTCTCTTCAAAGCCAACTGACCACTGCCAGATCAGAGCCGCCCTCGGGGGCGCTGTAAATCTACGCAGGGCTGCACGGGGGACATTCTTGCCAACCCTCTCTGAGCGCTCCTCCAAACAATGCTATTGCACTTAAGAGCCTTCACGGTGATAATGTCCTTTCCATACAGGCAGTCGCTCTGACGAGACATCTGAAGAGACGCGTCCGACAGCGTCCTCCTGCTCACATTAGGCGAGTTAATATTTGTGCTTTCTGAACGATTTCTCCTTATTTATTGAGAAGAGAAACACTGATGCATGACTGAATGATGCACGCTTCTCCTCCTCTAGTGACAAGAGCAGATGCACAAACACAGACTGAAAGTTACTTAAAGCCCACAGGGCCAGGGCTGGGCGATCATTCAATCAGGTTTATCCAGGTGATGAAATAAATAAGTTCATATTCTGCCAATCGATTATTTTATATTTTTCCTAGAGAATTGAGGCGTCTGTCAAAACAAAACGTGTTCAATCAAATGAAAAGGAGCCGTTTGATCATTTGACCTGACGGCCCGCGGCCCACGCTGTTGCCTGCAGAGTCAAGGATTAGCTGCACTCTTTTATGCACAAAGCTAGAAGACAGTCGGCAAAATGGGCTTTTATTTTGAAATGCTTCTGTTTCCTGTGTGTCTGATTCTGTCATGCTTGATGTCTACGTGCGAAACACAGCTGCCTCCCCAAGCTTTCTTAGCCTTCAAAATAAAAGTCCCACTTTAGAAAACCACCTCCACGTGTTTCACGTCCAACGTGCTTTGAAATGAGTGTTTTTCTTTATTTCTGATTATAAGGTCAAATTGTTTTCCTGACAAACATTTGATAATTACTGCTTATTAAGTGATCTCGTTTTTAACACATCCAATTTCAGAGTTTCTTGATAAGATTAGGTTTAGAGTCATTGTTACCAAAACAAAGATGATCCATATAATATACTGTATAAACAAATAGCCCATGAGATGTTTTCAGTCATTTAAAGGAATGAAAACATTGGGTCTTGCTATAACAACATTTGTTTGGCCCCTGCTAACAGTCGGAGTTTCTTATGTGGCCCCCTGGAAAAATAACGGCCCACCCCTGCCCCTAAGAAATCTTGCCGGGTGTTTTAAATGAGAACACGATCAGACCGTCACTGAAGCCACGAAAACCACGAGTTCCTCTTATGTCACCAACTCCTGAAAATACTTTCCTCTGTAGGTGGAGGCTCCCGATCGAGATCAAGGGCCGAGTGTCAAAACCCGGTGCTACAGAGCACAAGTGTCCATGAATGACATGTTCAGTGGTGGGAGCGCGGGTTCGGACGAGAGGGGAAGAAAAACATCCGTCCTCTCGTGTTGTTTGGGAAATGACTGGCAGGTTCAGTAGCCGGGGACATGGCCCCTTCCCCGGGGGCTGACCTGCAGGACTTAGAGAAGTCTGTGAGGGCCGAATATCTGGTATATGAGTGTAGGGGGCGGGGTTGGAGGGGAGGGGAGGGGGGGGGGAGGGGTACCCATGTTTGCCTTGCCTTATAACAGATTTACAGTAACTCAATTTATTAAAGGCCAAGAGCTCCCTGACAAGGAACATCTGGTTTGTGGGACATGAGCGGGTGAGCTGGCGTCCTGCCCGCGCTCTCTGCTGCTGCAGGGGCCAATATGCCAGCACCTTCCCTTGAGCCGGGCCCTCCCTCTCCCCCTCGCTCTCCCTCTCTCTCTCTCCCTCTCTCTCTCTCTCTCTCCCTTGGCCTGTGAAGACAGCCGCCTCGCTCAGGCAGCCCACACAGAGGGCCCTGAAAAGCCCAGGAGGTCCGTCACAGGGCCACCCCTCCTCCTCCCACTCCCAAGACCCCCCTAGTGGGACCCTCCACCCCTTTCACTCGGAGAAACCCCCCCACCCCCCGCCTCCCCCCTTTTCACGCTCCAGTCCTGACAGTTGACCGGCTTGAAAGCTGCAGCAGGCCCCCGCTTTAGCACACAGCACGCGGCATTACAATCAAAGTGCTCTCCCTCTGCTAAAGATTTAAACCATGCGTCAAGTCTGCGCGCGCACACACACACACACACACACACACACACCTCTCACATGGACAAACAGGCCCAGGAAAACACACTCACACACACATATGCACACACCACGGGACCTTCATATTTGAAATTCAAGGTTCCTGGGTTTTATTGTCTCTTCTGCCCTCGCATACTTCTCCTGTTCGTAATCATGACCACATCTTCACATGGCTTCTTCTTCTTCTTCTTCTTCTTCATGTGTCCGCATGAAGTACACACATTTGTTTGTGTTCCGCAAATTAATGGCACGAAGCCTTTCTCACAGTGGATGGAACGAGAGCAGACGAACGAGATAAAAGGCCGGCCTCGCAAAACAAAAGGCACTAATAAGAAAACAAAGGAAATGCGCCGACCACAGCTCGTTTGGTCCGAACGTAAAAAACAACAACACCCGGCACCTTCTGCAGCTGTTTCAGGTCTGTCTCCAATTGATTCGGAATCACTCCGAATGTGAAAGTGACTTGGGCTCGGTCCCGTACATCCGCTGTTTCTTCAAAAAGCAGGCGCATGGTTAGAGGGGTTCCATCGGCGCCCTCGGCGTGAGGGAAGAGGTTTGATACACTTGTGTGTCTCTTTACGCAGGAGGATTAATTCCCTCTGTTCACAAACTCCTGCTCCTGCCTGGTTCGAATCATCACAGGGAAAATCTGTGGCTCGGGTCCTGGCAACGGCGCTAACAAACATTTTCATACCGAAGATGAAAGCTTGCCCCGTGCATGTGCACTTTTCTTTTTTGGGATAATTAATGCGGAAACTCAGCCACGACCAGAAGGGACGAGTTGGAAACAGAAGTCTTCCACAGTCGCTCTTCTCTCTCTGGAGCCGGCATGTAGTGTTTTGGAAACACTGCTGTGATGCCGTGAAGAAAGCGTTTGGGGGGGGGGAAAGAAAACATGAGTCACTTTGAGTTTAGTCGAAAGGCTCAAAAGTTTCAATGGATGGAAAACTGCACGGAAAAGAGCCCCCCCAGCGGGGGGGGGGGGGGGGGGGGGGGGGATTCCTTTCTCCCCCGATGGAAGGTCCGGGTCTGAATGGGGTCTGCCTGGCTGAATTGAGTTCCGAGGACCGGCCGGAGGTCAGGGTTCAGCACGATTCGACGCCGGCTGTGGGAAAAAAAAGCGGCGAGTGCGGTGCCCGCGCAAAACCTGCCGACCGCCCTCTCACCCACGCTGCCCCTTAACCTCCCAAAGGGACGGACCACCGGTCCGGGGGATGACAGGATGAGAAAGGCTGTATGGGTGGGAAAAGGGGAGGAAGATGAAGGTGGGAGCTGGAGGGAGGGAGGGAGGGAGGGAGGGAGGGAGGGGGGGAGGGAGCGCCGCACCAGCGAGACAGACAAAGATGTGAGAGGGAGATGAGCCATCAAAGGCGCGAGACGTCTCTAAGTAGCTTCACATATTGTGCTCGGCGCACATTCTCAAGAGGGTGATCAATACGTGCGGCTCGACTGGGTTTTCAACCCGCGCCTCCCAGGGTGGGACGCACGAGGCAGCGGGTGCACGGGGAGTGTGTGCAATCACTCAGGTGCGGGGAGCGCTCGGCAGCCGTGCGCGGCCGAGAGCGTTGGGGAGAGACTCCGATATATTTACAAGCTCAAACATCTGCGATTTAAAACATCCTGTGCCGGAGCGCGGCTTCGACACCGGGGCCACCTGAAACCACAGCATGGAAATATAATCATACGCTAAATTGACGGCGTTTACGCAGCATCTTCTCGAGTCTATAGCGCTCGCGTACGTCGCGTACGTCACACACACACACACACACACACACACACACACACACACACACACACACACACACACACACACACACACACACACACACACACACACACACAACACACACACACACACACACACACACACACACACACACACACACACACACACACACACACACACACACACACGCGCGCGCCGAGAGCACAGCATCAGGAGCAGTTAGCGTCTTGCTCAAGGACACGATGACCGAACCAGGAGCTCTGCGATTATGGAGATGATGGTTCTACCTCCTGAAGCGCCATCAATCCTCCGTCCAATACGTTGCCCTCCCACACACACACCTCAGGTGGTGTCTGATTAAAGGTGCAGTGTGTAAGATTTCTCTCATTTTTGGTCACTTCCACAGGTTGAAAAAAAAAAAACATGACTAAACAATGACATTTTCTTCATCGCCTTGATTTAATTTTGTTCCCATCACCCTTAAAGGTGCAGTGTGTACGATTTGGTGACATCTAGCCATGTTTCTACAGTGGCCCAGACTGGACACACTCAACATCTTTTGAGTTTTAATGACAAAATGAGGGTTACCATAGGAACCATGCACCTTCACCAGTAGACGTCACCAAACCATACACACTGCACCTTTGACTTAAGTTTGTATTTCGCCAAAGATGAGTTGAAATGCTAATATCTGAATTCTCCTGCATATTTTCTCGTGTATCATCTCCTTTAAAATACATTTTTTTTCCCCTTTATATTCTCAAATGTTACATTTTGATCAATAATCTGAATATCTGCGCGGTGGTTGCGCTTCCCATATTGATAGACATTCTTTGCACACACGATTTCACAAGTGCTCAGATTTATTTTTGTAATTTTATGACCAACACTTAAGCCGCGGCTCTTTGAAGTAATATTACTTTGACGTGTGTGATGTCATTTCCTCAAGATGTTCTGAAGATGCCACATCCATGAGTCGCCAGTGGCAGCGTCGGCGAGCGAAGGCCTGGGATGGATCCTCTGGAGAGCGAGTGCTGCAGATGTCTTAGGGAAGTCGTGCATGTGGGATCCAAATGTTTGCAAAGGCTTTTGGACACTGGTCATCGCAGCTTGTGACTTTATTAAATTCAGTCACTGTTGACTGACACTCAGGAGCACTCCTCTGTTCACCGGCAACAACTGCCCCATTCGCCTTTAAAGGATGGAGCAAACAACACGCAGCGCAACCTCGCCAAATCACCTGATGATGCATTTCCTCCAGAGCGGACGTACAAAACAATCTTTGGAGTTTGAACGTCAACGGGAGTCTGTCGCCAAATCGTACACACTGCACCTTTAAAGGTAAACCCTTCTGAGCAGGCTGGAGAAGCTACCGCAGACTTCAGTTGTCATTCAAACTGAGAAGATGGTTAGTGCGTCCACTCTGGGTTACTGGAAAAACACGGCGGCCCCCCAAAGGATCTACACGAATGGGCTCATTCAAGGGTAATGGAACATTGAGAGGATTATAAATTCATAAAAATGTCACTACGTCATTGTTTTGGAATCTTTTTTTTAGAAGTGACAAAATCGACCGAAATCTCACACACTGCACCTTTAATGTCTCAACGACAAGAAACACCGATTCTACCCATATTCCAGCAAAAGGTGAGTCGGGAGGCGACGACCTCGCAGGATCCATCGGGCTCAAACCTCTGGACATCGCCTCTGAGTGAAGCTGTGTGTTTTCAAATGATTACGAGTAACGATGACGAGCCATTACACGTGACGTAAACCTCCAGATTACAGAGGCAGACGGGCGTTTTTTTTAAAATGCCGGGAAGTAAAGCTGTCAGCGCGCACCTCACCTACACGAGCGGCCGGTTAATGGCCACTGGCCGACTGGAGACGCCTCTGAACAGAGCGTCATGTGCTGCTGTACGCGGAATGTCACACTTCAGGGCTCGGTGCAGTTCACCTCATCAACCCACAGCAGGGGACACAAAACCCGAGAGCCGCCACAAACTGCTTCCTGTCTGCCAAGCGCGGACGGACGATTTGTCTGCGCGCTGCAAAATGACATAATCACATGTGTAAAGTTTATTAGTGAGTCGCTACTGGCGTCCAAAACAGGAAGATAGACATTACTCATAAAAGCGAACATCAAACGAGAGGGAGGAAGCCGAGTGGGAAGCTCAATCTGGCTCAGGCGTCTTATTTATCCGCAGAGAGCGAGGCCCTCGTTTGAGAGGCCGGCACTTTGTGAAGAGGCCGTTCATTATGTTCAAAGGGTGAAGAAGCAGCAGGAAAAATAATATTAGATGACGATGTATAATTCAGGGCGTCAAATTATGATGATTTGCAATCATGATACATTTCACAGATTATGAGTGAGTTCTGAAAATGGTGTGTGATGTACGTGTACATTAAATAGCTCATTAAAGGGTCATGGAGAAAGAGACATACTTGAGGGTGAAATGTCAGTAATGTGATGTGTGTTGTTCTACTGCACCTTGAAAGAAAAAAAGAAATAATAAAATAAAAATCTCAATGTAAATGACTGAATTTACAGCTGTTGTCTTTGTATCCAATGAAGCGGAGAAAAAAAAATCATCGACTAATCAACTCATTGATTATCGAAATCACTTGGGTTACACTAGAACACCTGTCCCCACAGCCAACTTCAGCCTGGCTCGACTCAGGCTCATGGTTTGATGGTGATTTAAATAAAGTGGGCGGGGCTGCGGAGCCATGTGGCACTTTTAGAAATGAGGGGCAGAGCTCAGCAAGGTCACCTGCCCCTCATCCGTTTTTCCACTGTAGCCAGCAACTCCCAAGTCGGGGGTTGGGGAGGGTAGCTGGGGTTGGGTGGATGGGTGGGTGTGGGTGGGGGTGGGGGTGGGGGTGGGGGCGGCGAGTGCCGGTTGCTGACCGGCTTCAGTCTAGACGGCTCAATACGCAGTTGACTTTTTAAACCCGCTTGTCTGGGGGGGGGGGGGGGGGGGGGGGGGGGGGGGGGGGGGGGGGGGGGGGGGGGGGACTGAGCTGCTGCAGAGAGGTGGTGGTGGCGGCGGCGGCGGCGGCGACGGTGGTGGCGCATTTTGGCTGCCGCTGCCGGCGTGCTACACTCGCTGAGAGAGAAGGCGATGGTAGAAAAAGAGAAAGCGAGACAGACAGCGAGGCAGAGAGAGAGAGAGGGAGAGGGAGAGAGAGAGAGAGAGAGAGAGGGAGAGAGAGAGCCACAGCGGCAG
>JAFBJT010112361.1:1102-16102 GCA_016785325.1 Chascanopsetta lugubris
ACATCAATAAACATACATATATGTACATATGTGTGTGTGTGTGTGTGTGTGTGTGTGTGTGTGTATATATATATATATATATATATATATATATATATATACACATACATAGAGTATTACCTGCCATTTTGCAGATTTTAGTTTTTAAATGAGCTGCTTGACACTCGTGTTATAGGTTTAGGGTAGGATGGGGGGTGGGGGGGTTTATGAATAAAAAAAAAAAAATTATCAATTTCTTCATCACAAATGACGGAAGAAATGTCGAATCCACGTAGAACTGCTGACTAACCCTGTCACAACACCCAAATTTCAAAATCCACCACAGAGACCATGACCACACTGAAGTCAGGCGGGTCCCCTCAGGTCACCATGGCGACCAGACGCCTGTAACAGTGTCACCTCTTGCATAACACGTTCCTCTCCAAACACACGGCCTCCGAGGACTCGAGGAAATTCCAGCGTCAGTCAGTCAGAGTCTGTTCCTCTCTGCCAAGACTTCACACTTCCTCGCTGTGTCAACACAAACAGGTTATCTCTTCCTGCGAAGCTCCTTCGCCACTTAATATAAAGCCACAAGCTCCGCCCACCTGTTTCCTGTCCAGGCCGCAACCCACGTCATCAGGCTTAGTCCTCTGGCTCCTCTGGCTGCTGGAGGAGGGGGGAAGAGCTGCCCACAAACAAACACCTCACATCTCTCGCTCTCTCTCTCTCTCTCTCTCTCTCTCTCTCTCTCTCTCTCTGATATTCTTTCTTTTTGCTTTTTTTTCCATTTCTTTCAAGGGGGCGGGGCTTAGGATGTAACACTGTAAAAACTATTCCATTCAATTCCGTGAGAGTCTGAGGGGGACGAGTGACAGGGTTAGGGAGGCAGGGGAGAGGAGAGAGGTTAGAATGGGGGGGGGGGGGGGGGGGGGGGGGGGGGAAGCAAAAATCGAATGACAGATGTGCATCTGCTAGGCTTCTTTTTTTTTTTTTGCCAGGAAAAAAAAGGTGAGGGGTTGGCGGGCTGGTGGGGTGGTGGGGTAGTAAGGCTGGTAGGGTGTTGGGGTGGGAAGGCTGGTGGGGTTGGTAATGCTCATTAAAGCAGCGCACCTGCAGCCTATCAAAGAGCCATTATCTCTTATCAAGCCAAATCTGCTGAAGCACGCAGACGTGAAAACAAGCTGGCAGCTAAGCTCCAAACCCCCCCCCCCCCCCCCCCCCCCCCCCCCCCCCCCCCCCCCCTCCCCCCCCCTCCCCACACACACACACACACACTCCCTGTATCTGTCTGCCTGGCTCTTGACCAGAGGACTGTACCTGGCCAGGTAATCCCAGCAGGAATGTGTTTGCATGCATTTGAACCCAAGCTGCCTCATTTGCATGCGCAGCCGATACAAGTAGAGAAATGAATAATTAATGCTCCAGCTCCTGTCACCCGGACACTTCCCCTGCCAACTGCTGATACCACCTGAATATACAGTCTCTATCTCAGGCAGCAGGATATTTAAATGTGACTTTATCTGCATGTTCAAACACATCCTGAAGAAACGGGTTTTTAATGGTTCTATTTTAAATGATCTGAGTGAGTGAGTTACACAAAGTTTAGAAGATGAAAATGGCAAATTCGAATGGGCGTCAACAGAGCGCCTGATGCACTGTATTCAGTTTCAATTAGATAAATAACTGTCACGATAATTATAGTATTTTCAACAGTTTAGTTTTTTCTATATCATAATTATCCTTTCATCTCCATCTCAGGTTCCAGTAGCCTAAAGTCATAGGATTTTTAAATTGGTTGTTAGATTAAGAAAAAAACGGCAGAAAATGTGTTCTGTACATTTCTACTTGACTGAAAAATTGAATAGCTAATAATGGTTAATGGAATAAGAAGTAAATCAATACTTACTCCCTCTCTCTCTCTCTCTCTCTCTCCCTCTCTCTCTCTCTCTCTCAAGGTTTAGGTTAAGGTTAAGGTTAATGGTGGGTTAGGGTCAGGGTAAGAGTTGGGGTTAGGGGTTAATGGTGTTCATCTGCCTGCACTGTTTCTGTCTTGATATGAATATTTTGTTAAGTAGGAGATATTCCTACATAGCAACGTTAATATTTCTTATCCATCTTCTAATTTTCACAATAATAAAATAGGGAATTTTTATTTTATTTTATTCTATTTAAATTTATTTTATTTTATTTATCTATCTGATTTAATTTAATTGTGTTGGTATTCTATTTTATTTCATTTTAGAAGTTATTTTTGATCATTATTATTTTTGATTTAGGTCAATGAATAATAATGATAAAAAATGGTCCATTTCTTATTTTTGCCACCATTGTTATTGCTATTTAACTTGGGTGTTTTTAAGGTCTTTTATATTTTTCTTTTCTTGTAAAATCTCAATGAGAGGAAACTTAAGAAACAGTGTGTTGTGTAATATACAGTATATCTCTTACGTAACGAACAGCAGCCGTGTGCGAGTACGACACCGATGATGACGATGATGATGATGTCATCATGGGTGTGACCGGATGTGATGTGACATGATGGAAACGATCTCATCGTGATGTAAGCTCTGCGTAAGTTCTGCAGCCCAAGTGCCTGTGGCAACACTTCCTGTCGCTCCGAATATATGTGACCACACAGTGCACATCGCATCACATCCCATCCACCCTGCAGGCCCCGCCCCCTGCCTCCGCTGATGTCTATACCAATGACACCAGAACAGCGAAGTGATGGAACACTGTGGTTGGATCAGCAGCAGCAACAACAGCCCACATTTCACACAAATCCACCCAGACGTCCTCCTAATGTTCTCTCCGCCTCTGCTGCCCTCATCAGGGGAGCGGTGGGGGCCCTCAGCATCGGTCCTCGGGCCCCTGGTGTTGAAAAGACTCCTGCCATGAGAACGAGCGAACATGTTCCCCGACACGGGGCCTTGGTGGGAAAATGAGGAAAACAGACTCCTCAGCCACCTCTGGCGTCTTGGACGAGCAGAGATGTGGCCCCGCCCCCCTCAGCCAATATTCAATTGAGTGGGTCTGTTTTCAATTTGCACTCAGAGCACGGTGAGTGATGGCGCTGCTGCTCTTTAGGGAGATTTTTTTGAAGCCACTTAGGAGGCAGGTATGAAGGTTTCAGACACTTGCGATGGTGGTTCTTGGAATCTCATCTTCCCCACGTCACTTACGAGAATAATGTGTGAATAAAGTGTGACATTGTATTTCACACAATTGCACAGAATCATGCGCCGACTCTCACTTCCCCTTTTCTGGTCAAAAAATACCACGTGTGAGTCAAAACCATAGACATAAGACGGAAGAAGTGTCTGTGACGTCACCCAAAGATGCCGACTTCCTCCTACTTCCTGGTTCATCCAAAAAAGGGCAAAGAGGCGGAGCTCAGGTAGAGCCAGGGTGGGCTCATGGTGCCAGTAGCTCAAGTTGAGATATGTATGACATATACAGTAAATGATATCAACAAAATAATGTCTAACTTCTCCTACTTCCTGGTTCATCCAAAAAAGGGTAAAGGGGCGGAGCACAGAGAGGGCGGGGATGGGCCCATGGTCTTATTACAGCATTAACAGAATGTGCCAGGTTGTCTCCCAGATGTCATTCAAGAGGCCACGCCCCTAAATTAATTACGCACAATTCCAAATGGGAATAATACAAAAATAAGCAAATAAAAAACATGTTTAAAGTTGACCATCATACCATGGGAGTCTATGGGGATTGACAGCCTCAAGTGGCCACCCTGTGAACTGCAAGTCTTTTTAGACTCATCTGTCGGCCCCTGTATTTGCCACTTGGTCAAAACCTGAGTGACGTTTCAGTCTCATACAATCTATCACTTATGTCCTGATGTAGAACAACTACTTCCTCGTTCGCCCATCAACCCCCCCCCCCCCCCTCCCCCCTCTCTCTCAGTAGCTCCAGCAGCTGTCCACCATGCCTGACATTCTGCCTCGGCTGGCCAAACACCAGCGCACCACTGAAGTCCTTCCAGTTTCAGGCCAGGAATTCTCCATCTGTCTGTCTGGGGGAGAAAAAGTCCCCCAATAATATGACCTATATTCTGTCAGCTTTCTTTAGCCCCGCCCCCAAGCCTCCAAAGTGTGACTGCAAATCTGCAGCAGTCGTAACAACACATTAGCTGCAGCCGCAGCATAGCTAACGCCGGCTGGCTGGCTGGCTGGCTGGGTGGGGCTTTTCTGGCCGGACCCAGGATGTGAAAGGAGCTGACGGGTCTTTGGCCCCGGGTCTGTGCTGCTGTTGTTGTTATTGTTGTTGTTGGCTTTGGAGTCACAGACATACGGCTGAGGGAAGGTCAAAGGTCACAGGGGGTCAATGTAACCTCCTGGCCTCTGGTTGATTTATTATCCTGAGGGGTTGATGTCACCACGCTTGGAACAGACATATTTTATTTTGTATTATTCTAGTTTATTTTGTTTTATTTTATTCTAGTTTATTTCATTTTATTCTAATTTATTTTTTTTCTAACACACATAGAAGTGAATGATTGTTAATTTTGAATGAATGCTAATACTTCAATAAATGATAATAATATAACCTCCTGGCCTCTGGGTGATTTATTATCCCGAGGCGGGTGATGTTACCATGCTCGGACCAAACAGGGGGCGGGGTCAAAGGTCGTACTGTATCTGCCATGAGGGGCCGCATGAGTTTTAAGTGGGGGCCCCTGCAAACAGAGCTCAAGGTACAAGGAACTTTACGACCACTGCATTTCCTACAAGGACGCCATGGAAACCTTGCTAACTTAATAGCGACATGTAAGCGGTGCTGTTATTCTCCGGGATTGTCCAAGTGAACCTTCACACCACATTACAATCATAAAGTGATTACAATTATTTTTTCATTTGCCAATAACAACTCAAACGTCCATGGTTGCGCATTAAAACGTGGGACCACAGGTGTGTGTTTATTAGGTGTTTTATGACGCCACTGAGCCAATCAGCACGAAGTGGAACAATCTATTTTCTGCCCAGAGACCAAAAATGGGAATATTCCATAACTGGGAGGGGTGGGGGGGCATGAATGGGGGAGGGGCAGCGAGGTACAACAACTGTCCTCCAGGCAACTGGTGGCCCCAGCTATTTAGGGACAGCTCCTGACAGGGTGCCTGGCATCAGCTGCTGCCCACACTGTTTGTCATAGACACACACACACACACACACACACACACATGTGCACACACACACACACACACACACACACACACACACACCTGTTGGCTCATATCTGCTTTCATATAATACGGCTGGGCCCCTGCACGCCTGGGCCTCTCCAGACAGGTGGTCTGCAAGTGCCCCTGTGGTGGGCAGGCGCGGCCACACAGCCCGACACCTACCACCCCCCGCCTCCCTGCTGTGTCTGGTGTGTGTGTGTGTGTGTGTGTGAGTGTGTGTGTGGTACACTCATAAAGCCACAAACCCAGACACACTGGGTCATTTACACCTGTTACACGCCCAACTTCAACTCCTGGCCAAATTGCATATCTGACGTTTTTAGAAGGAGATCTTTTTTATTTGTCTGTTTTGGACTTATGACCTTTGACCTTTAGCATTTTAAAGGTAGAATGCAGAATTTATCGGTTGGTGTTTAAATTAAATCCAACCCTAATAGTACTACATGAGCCTAGACTAACAACAAGAACTTGCTAGTTATGGTAACCCTAACCTTAACCCTAACCCTCACTCTAACTTTATCCCTATCCTTATCCCTAATAGTACTACTTGAACAATTTAATTAGTCTGACAACAAGAACTTGCTAGTCCTACCCTAATATCTACCCTAACTAGAGTAACCCTAACTTTGAACCCTAACCCTAACACCAATAGGAACAAAGCAATTAGACTTATCAGAAGGGTGGTACGATTGGGGTTCGAGTCACCCTGACTCTAACCCAAACTCTTATTGTACTATTTGAACAAGCTAAATAGTATGACGACAAGCACTTGCTAGTCCAAATGCTAACACGAGGTGAGGGTAACCCTTAGGTTAACCTCAACACTCACCCCCAACCCAAGAATACAGAGAGGGTCTTTGAAGGTGAACACCTCACCACTACAGATTTAAGGCCCAAAATGTCCACTGAGTGTCACTGTGTTTTCTTGACATCAGAGACTGATGAGACTTGTGTTCTCCTGGGGGGGGGGGGGTGACATGTTGCACCCTGCCACCACTAGATGCCACTAAATCCAACACACCTGTCACCTTATATAGAAGATGGGTGAAGTATTTTACAAATTTGTCCCAAAACAGCAGACACAGAAAACTCGGGTTAAAGATTTATATGTTTGAAATCCATGTCAGTGCGTTGGCCGCTTCCGCTCGGCTGCATCTGGTTCAAACTTGTGCGGATCAAAGGCAACTATGGACCAAACCTCAGAAGGTCTCTGGGGGTTTCATGAGTCCCCCCCCTCCCCTCATGGATTTGACTGTCCAGTGTGTGTGACAGTGTGGCCCCTTATATTCTCCTTTTAACTGCTTTCTCAGATCCTCCTTTTAGGTTGGTGTGCTCCTGACATCAAACTCTCTCTCTCTCTCTCTCTCTCTCTCTCTCTCTCTGTCTCGCCTTGAGATGAAAGAGGACATGGACGTGGCCTCTCCAGACAGAGGTAGCCATGGGGTCTCTCTCTCTCTCTCTCTCTCTCTCTCTCTCTCTCTCTCTCTCTCTCTCTCTCTCTCTCTCTCTCTCTCTCTCTCTCTCTCTCTCTCTCCTGCAGTGATGGAAACCAGAGGAGGACAAAAGGCAACAGAGCACCTCGGCCCTCTGGCCCATGTGGTCTCTCTGGCTAATTGAAAATGGCTTTTGCTCTCTGTCCAGGGACAACCCCTCTCTCTCTCTCTCTCTCTCTCTCTCTCTCTCTCTCTCTGTCTCTGTCTCTGCTGATCTTGGGACATCCCCAGCGTTCCTTGGCCCTTGACGGAAAACATAATTGAGCAGTAATACGAAACGTTTCCCTTCCACATGCCTCCTTTCGACGGGTTATGGAATATTGGGAGTTCAAAGTGGGCGCGGCCAACATGTTGTTTCTCCGCTCGCGTCCGAGGACTTTTCGGCGAGAGATGATGATGAGCTGCGGAAGATTTGATTTGGACGGAAAGTGGCAGCGGACCCGGGGGGGAACACGCAACTTCACCTCCACCCCGAGCAAAACAGCTGAGAGAAAAAAGTGCGAGAACAGGTTTCACCCTCCAACCAAAGCAAATGATGGAGCAGATGAGCTGGTAATCAGATTCCTCCTCCAGCCAAGAGAGAGAGAGCGAGCGAGCGAGTGAGGCCAGGCAGAGCGAGGTATAATGAAATGGGAGTTTTATTATTTACAGCACAGCGTGAATATCATTTACAATCATTTCCATCCATGTGTGCAGCAGCAGCAGCAGCAGCAGCAGCGGCAGCAGCAGCCTCGGCCTCTGTGTCTCGCATCACAACCTCATCCAGAAAACAATACAGAACAATAAGGCCATGTGTCTATTTACATCTCTTATAAAACTGTACAGGAGGTCAAACCAGCAGATATGCATCCCATAACTTACTTCAACCACTTTAATCAGAGAAGATAAATAATATTAATTCACTGCAAAAAATATGAAAATATATGTGAGTGCAGAGGAGCAGTCAGCCCAGTTAGCCCGCCGGTTCATGCCTCCTTCAGGGCGCATTCACACCAGGAAAGTCCGGCTCGATTCACACCTTCATGTGGTTTGGTTCACTTTCAGGCCATGTCCACACTGGGTCGATCTTTTTCTTTTTTTGTTTCAAAAAGAAAATTCCGGCATCCATGAAACGACTGAGAGCGCTGTAGTATAACCACCAGGCCAGTAAGTGGCACTGTAATACTGCCACAGAAGCATGTGCACCAAACTCTTACGAGGTAAACAAAGACAGAGGAAGAAGAAATAGGAGGAGAGGAGGAGAAGATTGGGTGGACCAATGACGAAGTAGAACTTCTGCTTCGGCTCACACTGAACTATAAGTAATCTGCCATTGTTGTTGTTGTTGTTATTGTTGGTGGTGGTGGTTTAGCACATGTGGGTTTAGGTGTGACAGATGGTTGGAAATACGAATATCGTGTCTGTGTGCACTTTTAAAAGTGAACAAACCGCCTGGACAACATCACGCAGTAACAACAGCTGCCCATTTGGGGGCGGTGTTGCCCGAAACAAGCCCTGTCCAGGAAGAAGAGGATAAAGTCAGCTCATCGATTGGCCAGGACTGAAAACGGAAATCCAACCATGAGCAGCAGGCAAGTTAGCTAGCTAGAGACTACGACAACCGAAATGCACAGCACTCTACGCCGCTTTTGGTTCGCTAGTTAGTCCGTCGGCGTTAGCAACACTGTGAGCAAACTAAGCCAGAGTTCACTTGCAAGTGAACCAAGATCTCTCTAGTTTTCAGTTGGACCGTGTTTGGGCCACATGAGCGTGTCGCCAACACCCCAAAAAGAACCAAACTCTGCTTGGAAGTGGATCAGGGTTCGTTTCAAGTGAACCAAATAGTGCCAGTGTGAATGCGCCCTGAGAGTTTGTCCCCGACCTTTCAGGAATGTGTTGCCGGAGGCCTTTTCTACTTTTTACTTCCTGCATGTCTCTGTGTCCTTTAAACAGTCCAGGGAAGGGAAAGTAGTGTTAGCGACTTCTTTAGCTTTAGCCGCTCACACTGAGTGATCTGCCCTCACCAGGAATCCAGCACTTCATTAGAACAGAAGAGGAAAATAAATAACCGGGGCTTTAATGGGGGCAAATTGATTTCAAATTGCACACAGCAGCGTCAGCGCCCCCTTGGTGCAGAGATCTAGGGGCCCGGCGCCACAACCTCAGTACTGTAACACGGCACCGGGTCCAGTCTCAGGAGCTATTTTTATTAGCCTGGACGTGGCTGTAAATCAGCACCACGTTAGCCACCCAGCCTTTACTCCAGCCTTCCGCTTCCTTTTTTACAAAGTCAACAGATCATCTACCTTCTTCCACCTCCTCGTGTTATCCGATCACTACCAACAAACAGCAGTCGGGCTGGATGGAGATGGAGGCTCTGGAAAAAAAAACGGTTGTGTATGTGGTGCCAAGGAAATCAGACGGACTAGAGGAATGCCTCGGCCTCGGCTGCCGCCGCCGCCGCCACCGGACCCTTTGGGGACCGGCGAGTGCTTTGATTGCATTACGACTTCATTACGGGGTTAGTTAGCTTTGGAATAATATTTGGAGTGCAGGAATGTGGCCCCGGCGACAGGCTACGTATAAATGAACATCATCTGAGAAGCGTGATGATGAGGAGAGAAGACCGAGGGTCCATGAGCAGAGGAAGAAGGTCCAATGATCCTAGATCCTCCCTAACCCTAAGAAGGAGGCGGGGCTATGTGTGTGTGTGTACCCCACTGTTATTGGTCCTGCCAGTTCTGTGACATCACGGCTCGTCGATGCTGGCGTCCACACACTTTTGGATGGTCACCCGGCGGATGAAGGGCTTGGACGTCAGCTCCGGCTTGGGCTGGAACTGCTCCCTTAGGACCCGCAAGACCGAGTCCATCTTCTGGTCCATCTGATGAACCTGGACACGAGACAAAAGATAGAATTAGCTAAACCTGCTTTAAGAATGTTGACTCCTCCTCCTCCTCCTCCTTTGATGCGGCCAATGACAGAGCAGCAGTAATGACACCTTAGTCCGCCAACAGTCAACACAGGTGTGTCAACCGTGTCTGCGATAGCCTGTCTGACCACAATGGGACGACACAGGAAAGACTGCAAGTCACACACAACCACAGGGAAACATGCAAATAAAGTGGGGTCATCTGCATACACACACCCAGAAACACACACAAAGAAGTGTTTGTACACACGCCACTAAACGACGAGGCAGATCAAAAGGCAACACAAGCAGAAGACCTCGACGTTGACAGCGAGCCATCGCATGGCGCCGCTCATACAGCGAACATCACAGCATTTTCATGGGCTTTAAAATGGAACGCGGCCCCACCTTCTCTGTCTCTGTGTTTGTGTGTGTGCCTGATGGACGTTTTAAAGGCAGAGTGCGCACAATTAGCAGCAGCTGTTATGGTCGTTGACATATGAGCCGTGATATGAGGCTGTCAACTTTCTATAAAGATGGACGTAGCATCTGTGGCCGTAGGTTTCTGCCGATGTCTAACTCCTCCCACTTCCTGGTTCATATGAAAATAAGGAAAAGAGGTGGAGCACAGGCAGAGCTGGGGTGGGCCCATTGTTGCTGTAACAGCATCCACAAAACGTGATAGGTTGGCCGAGGTGTCACTCAAGCGGCCACGCCCCTTAATTATGCACAATTTCAGACCTCAATAGAATAAAAATAAGCAAGTTAGAAAAAAAGATTAGACTTTAAACATGTTTAATTCACCTCTAAAGTGGATCATTTTAACATGGGAGTCTATGGGGATTGATTCACCTTTACCTCAAGTGGTCACCCTGTGAACTGCAAGTTTAGCATTGGCCTCATCTGGAGGTTGCCGCTTGGTTACGAATACAAATACAACGTATTCTACCTTGAAATACACAGTAAAAGTAAAGCCATGCATTATCCTTAAATTGAACCCAAGGCCGTTTCCAGGCGGAGCTGTAAGACTTGCCTCTGATGTAACCAAATTATGTCACGTCTCACAAATCACGAAAACACACAATACTGTGTCAAACACAGGATGAAGGTAAAGTATCACAATGTACTCAGCAGCACTGAGTGTTCAGGATATTAGCATAACAGACAGTACACAACACAGGGCTTGACCTGTTAGTCATCACATCAGACGACAACAATCACACAGACATACTCGTGCTACACTGTCACGCTGTCTGATGACACACACACACACACACACACACACACACACAGAGTTGGTAGTAATAAATAAGAGTGTCTGCAGCACGCCCATCTAACGATGTTTGCCTTGTGTCTCGGCGAGTCCCGTGGGTTGGCTCTCTTCAGACACGCTGCACCAGGAATTCCTGATCCTGTTTAAGCCCCGAGCAGAATGTTGATAAGTCTGTAGATTACTGCTCAACATGTTTATGATAGCCTATTATTCTCTAAGCTTCATCCGGGCCCCGCGCGTGCTTCGTCTACTTAGCGCAAACTATTTAGGTCATGGTGAAAATCTGTGAGGAAAAGTTTCTGTGAATGGAGAAACATCAGTGAACCTGAGCCAATGAGGTCAATATGGAGTTATTATTGCACCATTATACTGTACATGTCAATGGTACTGTAAGTGTGTCTGTACCTGGGCCTGATGGATGAGGCCAGTGTTGGAAGCAGTTCACAGCGTGGCCACTTGGGGCAAAAGTGAGTCAAGCTCCATAGACTATTGTTACATAGATTATAGTTAAAGGTGAAGTAAACATGTTTTACTTTTAAAGGCGTGGCCTTTTGAGTGACACCTGGGCCGAATGCCGTGACAGCACTATGGGCCCACCCTTGCTCTACCTGTGCTCCGCCTCTTTTGCCATTTTGGGATGAACCAAGAAGTGGGAGGAGTTAAACATGGGCAAGACGGCCGACAAGTGAACCGCCCACTACTAGCTTCATGAGCACTCTGCACGAAACCTATGGGTGACGCGCTACGTCCATCTTTACATACAGTCTATGGGTGCAACATACACTGAAAGCTGCCACATTTCAGGACAATTCTGTGCATTGTGCCTTTAATCTAGTTTGGTCAGCTGGTGTATAATCACCTTCAGAGTTGTACAGGTATAACTGGTATTTACTGCAGGGTTATTGTAACTGCTCTCCACTTTATGTGGAGTTTAAATGCTGGGGTTGGGTGGCACCACTGCTGTGTCATAGAAACACATGTGATCCAGTGACAGGTGAAGGCCCAGCTGTCCCCGCCTCCCCAGCCCACCCCACCCTGCCCCCCCCACTCCCCTCCCCCTGACCACAGACAACACATGGGACACAGTCACAAACACAGGCCTGACAGTCCAGCAGCAGCAGCAGCAGCAGCAGCAGCAGCAGCAGCAGCAGGGGTTTCCCCCTGACCCCTGATAAGGTCCCTCTGTCAGAGAGAGTCCGGAGCTTTAACTCTTTCATGTAGGTCATGTTTTTCTTTTAGTCTACTTAAGATTATCATAGTATTTAAACCATTTTCAAGATTAAAAAGTCAAACTTCGCCAAATGGAGTTGAGCTGAAGACATGTACAACCTGCACACCTGATAACATTATCACCTGACATGTTATACAGATTATGTAGGGCAGTATTTGACTATCTTGAAAATACGTATACAACCTTTTCAGACTGACAGACTCTACACTCTAAAACATTATGCTGCCTAAAACTGGAATAATCTTAATTACATGTCAAATGTGCATGTAATTTCACGACATAAGTGTTTTCTTTTCTGCTGAATTTGTGTGTGAGTAAATCAAATGATTTGAATGTACTTAGACTACTGAGATTGGTCATCTTATTCAAATCAGCGATTTAGCATCTAAAGGTACATAGCATACGATTTGGGGGAAACTATTTCCATTTCTATTGTCATATACATGATTTAAGATAATTGTACTTTTAGCTTTATGAATGTATTATCACATAAATTGTGCTTTTCTTAAGTTTTCTGACAACGTAAAGCATTCCATTGGATTCATAATGAACTGAAAACATACCTTTTCAATCATCGAACAGATCTATAAAAGATGGAGAGAAGTCATGAGGATGCGACATAGATGAGAATGACAGAGGGAGCATGGAGCACTTCTGAACAAGTAATGTAGGCACACTATCCAAAGTACATGTGACCTTTGACCTGCACTCCATGACCTGCAGTCAGTGCAGCTCCTGGTGGAGACATGAAGTATGAGGACAAAGAGCTCCTGTTCACACAGGAACAGCGTTTCCTGGACCACCTTCCTGCCCCCCCCCCCGGCTCCCCCAGGAGGCGTCTGTCTGTTATCTGCTCCACAGGCAGAAAAACAATTATTTACGCACATGATGTTTGTGCTGTAAACAACAGAAGGGACAACATGTTGTCGGGACATGAGCTGTGTACACAAAAAATGAGTCATCGCAGACACTTGATGACAATCTGGTGAACTTGCAGTTCACAGGGTGGCCACTTGAGGCAATGGCGAGTCAATCCCCAGAGACTCCCATTTTAAAATGTTCCACTTTAGACGTAAATGAAATGTGCTCAATTTTTTTCTAACTCGCTTGTTTTGATTTGATTGAGGTTTGAAATTGTGCATGGGTAAAGGGCGTGGTTTTTTGAGTGACACACACCCAGCTTTACCTGTGCTCCGCCTCTTTGCCCATTTATGGGGTGAACCAGGAAGTAGGAGTCATCATGCGAGTGATGCGCCCACTATGAGCCTCATATGCAATGTCAGCGCCACTACATTATCTTTATATCCAGTCCATATCTATGTATAATATTTTTTAGATTGGATGCATAATTCAACTTGACTTATTGGTGCCAACAAAAGGAACACTTTGTCATGTTGCAGAACGTATGTAAATTGCACCACTCGACGTGACCCATGTAAACATTATGTTTTTCATATCTATTAGATATAATTAATTGTTTGTATACGAAACACAGCCTTGTTGACATCTGATCCCAAATGTTCAAAGACTTCATGTTGCCATAGGAACAACTTTTTCTCTCTGCTGACATGAAACATGAAGACTGAAATCATCCTTATGATCCCTCAGGACACTGCCATGAACACAAGCAGAGACAGCGGCACATGTCAGACATGTATGACATCATACATGGCGATCTGACTTCATATTAGCATGTGATCATTTCATTTTCTCTCTGTTTCCATGCCAACAGTTTGCAGAGTGACTCGTTCTCTCTCTCACACACTCGCTCCTCTCGAGCTGCTGATAGAGCGATTCACACTGCCATCTGTTGGGGAGAAGGAAAGCCTGGAGAGAGGAGCTGCTCTCTCTCTCTCTCTCTCTCTCTCTCTCTCTCTCTCTCTCTCTCTCTCTCTCTCTCTCTCTCTCTCTCTCTCTCTCTCTGCACCGTGCCAGATTCTACATGATTACCGACACATGCTGACATGACACTCAAATGAATGGGATTTGATCTCAGAGCGGATGAGGCAGCGAGCGACGGAGGGGGATGTGACGGTGGCGTTGACATGTTGTCATGAATTATGGTAATTTGGTCACAGGGATGCCTGATGGTCACCTTGAGGAGGAAGAGGAGGGGGAGGAGTAAAGAAGGGGAAGGACGATGTCTTGGCGTGTGTGTGTGTGTGTGTTTGTGTGTGTGTGTGTGTGTGTGTGTGGGACACAAACAAGATTCCTGCCATTGAAATACTCTTAGTCACACACACAGACAATGGAGCAGGAGAGAGAAAGAGCGAGGCAGAGAGAGAGAGGGCGAGAGACATAGACGGAGACTGCCCAGGTCCTGCCTCTCCTGGCTGTGACCTCAGAAGGCCCGAGGAGCAGCAGACAGAAGTAAAGTCCTGTGTTTCCCTCGTACCTTTGTTGTGACGGCGCCTCATGCTCCCACAGCAGCTACATGATGTTTATTCCAAATGGAGAGGAATTCTTTTAATGCCCCAGTGGGTCCCTCTGTTTAACGACATGTTTTTTCCCCCTTAGCCGTCTGATTGTCCCCTAAACTACATTTAAATGGTGTTTTTTTAGTTGAAACCTTTAAAGTAACATTTCATTGGATTTGAAAATGCTCCATTTGACATTAAATCCATTTAAGCAGTAACAACACTTGCAGGTCCCTAATGGGATTTCTTGTAAATAGAAAAAGAGTCTAAGTGGCTGTTTCTTACACAAACATATTGTTTTTGTCCCTCATAAAAAGCCAATTTAAAAGAGATTGCACAATTTACATAAATAATCTACACATTCAGCACAGTTCTCTATCTATCGGCCAGACTCCCTCACCAACACTAAATCAACAGAACAGTGTAAAAGCCATTAGGGTTAATGTACATTACAGAGTGAATGTGGTTCCAACTCAAATAAATTAATGACTAAAAACAAAATGTCTACCTGATT
>JAFBJT010112361.1:18602-26758 GCA_016785325.1 Chascanopsetta lugubris
TTATTCAGACCCATCTCTCCTGTGCAAATGAAGAAATGCACATTTGACATTGTGTGGTGTTGTGCAGCCTTTGCTTGCGAAAGAGCGACCACTAAATTCATGACATGCACTTTTTGAAGCAGCACAAGCCGAGCGAAGCCACTTCAAAGGAATCTTGTAAAATCAAAATATATAAAAACAAATGTCATAAAACTGCGACACAATTAGAAGAGAACATACGAGAGAGAGAGAGAGAGAGAGAGAGAGAGAGAGAGAGAGAGCGAGAGCGAGAGAGAGAGAGAGAGGACAGTCAGGCAAACTTCAAAAGCCTCTGGTGGCCTTTTCCTCCACAGTTTGTTTTTGCTGACTCGGTGAGTGTTGACTCTTCTTCTTCTGGGCTCTTTCATTTCTGAGGGGGAGGGGGGAGGGAAGGAGGAGGGAGGGGGGAGGATTGTGTTCTCTCTCTCAGGCCGTGGACCGTAATTTGGAAACGTGATAGCGTCTTATTATTGGTGTGTTTGTGTCAGTGTGTGTTTGTATCAGCTTCCAACAAAGAGTGTGTCACTTCGGTCACGTGTGTGTGTGTGTGTGTGTCTGAATAGGAGACGTTTTAATATTTTGTGCATGTGCTGTGCAGAATGACATCATCATGACATCATCAATATGATGATGATGATGATGATGATGAATTAACCTAATCTGCATCATGTGTCTAATCTTCCCGGCTGCAAGAGTTAATGCAATATTTTGCCTCTGCAAGTCTAATCTATGTAAACAGATTGAGCAGAATGGACAAAGGACAGGATTTTGGGACATGTCCATTTCTACTTGGACCAATCACATTTGAGCATATTTTGTGTTTTTGAACACATTATCTTCAGAATGTCTTGAGAAACTTCTTTCAGATTTGGCACAAATGTTCACTTGGAATCACGAAAAGAGGTGATTTGACTTGCTGCCTCAATGTCAAAGGACAAGGTCACTGTGGCCTGAGGTTGACCGACATCTGAGGAAAGATGAAGAGGCTGGTCTTTGAACCAAGAACCACTTGCGTTCCCCCTAAGCTACGAAAAAAGCCATACAATAATTCCACATAAGGATCCATGTTCATCTCCAACACATATCCCATCAAGGAGGATCCGTTACAGAACGCCATTAGCCCCGGTACCCGTCTGCATGGATGTTGATCTTAGGTATTATTAGACTTTTGTATGTTTGAGTAGTTTCAGGCTTCAGCTGTAGGTTTCAGCGCAGTGCGCAGGGTCTGTGTGTTTGAGTTCCAGACATTTTTTACCAATACTACACAAGGTCTTTCTCTCTGGATCCCAAAGTGTTCAGACGTTGAATGGAGCACTTCTTGCAGTTTAGAAGCTGAATTTGAAAAATGGCCGTATCACAGCAGAGACACATTACTATCAATTTACAGTCGGCAAGAATTGGATCCAAGAGAGTCCCGGGGATTCGATCTCAGAGACAGGAAGTCTCAACTGAGTGTATCCTGAAAGTCGCAATGGTGGCAACTGAGAGACAAGAGGCCTAATGTCCCAGTATTTGGCTTCAGCTCATCGTGCACGCTGATGATACGCGAGTCTTCTGTTGCTCGGCAACCGCAATGAGATCAGGACAAGAGGATGCCGATGATTGGAACTCCATAGGAGATTGGACGACTCATTGTGGTTTCATGGTCGTCCCTACAGAGCCAAGGGGTCGAGGTGGGTTTGGTCGACCACGTCCTATGAAATGTATATGCGGTATATCCATATCCATGTTTTTCCATCAAGTATGCATCACAGAAACCCCTGATATTAGAGAGATTCCTTTATGCAACCATAGTTTATGGAAAGGGAAACCATGAGTCAGCATCCCTGAAGTGCACAGATGAGGTGATGTGGGGTGATGTTCTGGGTAAGATTAGCGATGGAGAACCAATAGCGATGGACTTAGTGAATGAATCCCATCAGCCGGACTCAAATTCACCAACCCATCGAGGAAGCGATCCACCATGCGGCGGCGGTGGCGGCGGCGGCGGCGGCGGCATTTTAGTGCCAACTGGGAGGAAGCAGCTCCAGCGCGGCTCAGATTCACCACAAGCCGAGGCCGATGCCAAGGAGAGTGGATTCACTCCGACGCTGGCAGATACAGTATGTTCTTTGTGTTTGTACAAACGGGTCGGACATAAGAGAGACTGAAAATGAAGGGTGAAGCTGGGTGGGCGGAGCTGTGGACGGCGGAGGGAGACGAGGGAAAGGGTGGTTATGTTTAAAAGAGCAGGAAACGGAGCGTGAGCACCTGATGCACATGATACGTATGTATCAAGAGCCGCGACACGTGCCGCTAAACTGCAGCCCAAGCTCTTTTCTGCAAGTGTGTGTGTGTGTGTGTGTGTGTGTGAAGGGGGTGTGTGTACAGACTAATCTCTCCTCTGAGTGGGCATGCACTCAAAGCTGCTTTTGTTTCTGAGGGCTACTTTCACGAGGACGTACGATCCCCCACACGTCCACCCCCGCCCCCCCCGTCTTCTCAACCCCCCCCTCCTTCTTTTTATCTCTCCGTTGTTGAGTGCACACACACACACACACACACACACACACACACACACACACACTCCTCTTTGAAACATGGTTGGTGTTTTATTTGATTTACCGATCGCTCTGTTTAGACATGAGAGGGAGAGAGAAAGTGTGTGTGTGCAAAGTTGTAGAACTGGTGTGTATGCGAACATGTGGAGGCGGAGTTAGGGAGGGGGTTGGGGGGGGGCACCGATGCTCTTTCATGGTGTCAAGGTAGAGAGTCATAAGTCGAAACAGCCAGAGAGAGCGAGAGAGAGAGAGAGAGAGAGAGAGAGAGAGTGTCGGGCGAGATAGAGGCTTTGATGTCAGGTTAAAGGCACATTGACGGACGAGAAGGTCGAGGAAACATCACCGCAAACCAAATAAATATTGGACATAAACAAGCCAGAGAAAGATGAGTTATGAGACGGAGGCCGCAAAGTGTCGCCGACACTTCAACTCTGAGATTTCATTCCGAGGAAAGATTTTCAAGTGTAAACAGATACGTGGAAATATGGTTAACATTATTATCGAATCTGATTTATTTACAGCCACGAAAAGTGAGGTAAATGAAGTCACTGAAGGAGGTTTAGATGGTGTTTGTGACATTACCCATCGGTTTCTGCAGAGTACTTATGAGGCTGATTGCGGACGGTGCCTATTCACAACTCCTCCTATTTCCTGGGGTTGATCCAAAAATGGTCAAAGAGGCGGAGCATAAGTAGACCATGGTGCTATTTTATAACTTCTAAACTTGCCCATTTTAACATGGGAGGATTTGGGGACTGACTCTAGTTTGCCTCAAGTGGCCACCCTGTGAACTGCAAGTGTTTCCACTTCTGTATTGGACTCATACTTCAGTTCTTGATGTTGCAGCTTTGTTGTAGGTCATTTTTGAATCCTCTTTTTTCTTCCAATTAGTTAAAACCATCTTTGTGTTTCAATTACCGTAAATAAATGAGGTACTGAGGTTCTGCTTTTCAAAGTGTAGCCTGTTCTTGTGACTTTTTCCATGATAACCAAAGCGTAATTTCTACAGAACTTTATGACAAAAAGGGCACACTAACACATATATTAACTAGATATCTATAATCTTACTTTAATTTGCCATCATTCCACATCATTCAATAAAGCATGTAGGAGAATAAGTGTCATAATAACTCTGTTTCCATTCTGGGCTACTGTAAAAACATGGTGGTTAAAAATGGCAGCCTGATCCTGAATATAAACGGCTTCTTCCCGGGCAATGAAAACAACAATTTGAATATCATACTGTGATGAAAATACATTTTGTTCCATTGACAAAACCCTAACCTTAACCCTAAATAAAATATTCCAACCTCTGTTTAGCCTCCATTACTCGTCAAAACCATGAAACGTGTCCATAAACACCTCCATGCAGGAAGCTGTCACCACATGTGGCTATTCTTGTCCTGTGACTGTTCCTGTAAAAAGCTCAGAATGGAGAAAGTCAAATGCACAAGGAAGGGGGAGGGGACGGGGAGGGGGGCGGGGTTAATGAGCAGAGGGGGGAGGGGCAAGCAGTTGTCCAGTGGACCATTTGTCCACAGAGACAGCTGAATGTGATCTGCAGCTACACACACGCACACACACACACACACACACACACACACACACACACGGTGTGTTCACGTGTAGAATGTACACAACACATTACTCTAATATAAACACATGTACACAAACACGCTGAGTCATCTCTTCTGGGAATTCCTTGATGGAGGCCTCTGATACGGGAATATGTGTCACATGACTCAATCAGGACATGTTGGATTACATTCAGGTAACAAACAGCTCAGTGACGCAACACCCACTGGTGCCAAACCCACCCATTCATGTACACTTTACTCCAGTGAGCACAGACAGTGACACGTACAGTAACAGCTCAGGGGGGCGTGGCCTTGTCACTTGCCTTGTTTATGCATTATAATATAAAGTCATGTCATTTATCCAGTAATCTGGGTCACGGGGTATTTCTACCAGTACACATAGGGCCATTCAGGGTATCAGTGTCAGGGCCAGTGACACTGCAGCAGGCTCCAAGTGAGAATCGAACCAGTGGCCTATATGCTCCCAATGGCGCCTACTTTAAACACTGAACCACTGCTGCCCCATAATATAAAGTATATGTGTTGTATTTTGGTATCACTGCATGTGTGTGCCTTTGTTTACAAATGTAAAAGTGTGTGTGTGTGTGTGTGAGTGTGTGTGTGTGTGTGTGTGTGTGTGTGTGTGTGTATGTGTGTGTGTGTGTGTGCGTGCGCGTGTGTGTGTGTGTGTGTGTGTATGTGTGTGTGTGCACCTCAACAAGCAATTTTCATTCAGGGTGTGGCCTCACTCGGGTTTCACACAGGGGAGTCTTTATAAATGTGGAACAACTCCCCTGTAAACACACACATACACACACACACACACACACACACACACACACACACACACACACACACACACACACACAGCTGCCACAACGACTAAATACCCTCTTAAACACACACGCACAGCCCCGTGCCAGGCCGTGGTGGCAGCAGCCAGCGTGGCATGGCCCATCACGGAGGTGGAGGAGGAGGTGCCATGTTACTACGGTCACGGCTGTAGGTCGTCCACACTGTGGCTTTGTTCCTGTCATCAATGGGCCAGTCAGCCTGATATTATAAATGGCAAGGGGGCGTGGCCACATTTTGCTGCTCTAGGTTGAGGGCAACTATGGAAATGGATACTAATAGTGTGAAGGTCTCAAGGGGACCTCAAACACAAATGTACAAATATTGTCGAAGTATACGACTTCCTGTTAGTCTTTTATTCCTCGTTTCCTTTTTCAAAATAGCACAACACACGCCATGTTAACGAGAGTTGCCCGGATACAACGGGAAGAATGAAAGATTATGATGTGTAACCCCGCCCTCTCCGCCCCACCTCCTCTCCACCAGCTGTCTGCCCTGTCCAGACAGTGGCCCTGTGCCCGGTGCCACGGGCCCCTGACGGCGTGCCAGCTGATCATGGAGGCAGGAGTCAGTCAGCCTGACCCCAACCAACCCTCAACATATGAAATTAAAGGTGCAGGGTGTCAAATGTTGGTCATTTTTGACACTTCTAAAAATATTACATATCAATTACGTATAGCTATATACATGAATGTATAATCACCTGCATGTTTTATTTTTTCCCATTACCCTTAAATTAGCCGATTAATGTATATTTACATGAGGAGCGGGTCCTCTCTATGGAGGCCGCCTTGTTTTTACAGGAGCCCAGAGTGGACATATAAACTTTTTTTTGTTTGTTTTAATGACAGCTGAAGTCTACCACAGGTTCTCCTGCATGTTCAGAAGGGTGAGGTGATGGATACAACATGCAACCTCACATCTAGCGGTCACCAAATCTTACACACTGCCCCTTTAAGTATTTTACATGACAATAAGAAAACAATGATACTACAGTTGCGAGTATAGACTGTGTATAAAGATGGATGAATAGCGTCCATGACGTCAGCCATAGTTTTCTGCAGAGTGCTTATGAGGCTTGCGGTGGGCGGGTCACTCGTCTAACCCCTCCTACTTCCTGGTTCATTCATTTACGGGCAAAGACAGTAGTGAAACGTGACTGAATGAGACCAAAAAGCGCAGTTTGTACCAGGCTGTAAACATGTTTCCTTCATCTTTACCATTTCAACATGGCGGTCTATTGACTCACTTTTGAAGCCAGCCTCAAGTGGCCACCCTGTGAACTGCAAGTTTCTATTGTTGATCATCTCAACCACAAAGACTGTGCCAAAACATTTGTTACAATAACATTAGAGATCTTTTATTTTTACCGTCCTTGCAGACAGACAGTCAGACCTCATGTCTACGTATCTGCTGTAGTTGTTGCATGATGTCAACCTAAACCTGTTTCCTGTGGTCTGTGCACCTGTCAATCACATTCACGCATGTCGCTGCCACACACACAGTTAATGCTAAAGGGCAGGCTGCAGACAATTGTTTTTGTCTACTTGTATTTTTCAGATTCTTATAGCGATGACTAATAATGTCACCGGACACCAGGGAGCTACAGGAAGTTCCTGTTTGTACCGAAACCACAGACACACAATCATCGTTTTTTTTTATTTTTATACTTTGACGTGTAATTATGAGTCAACATCCAAAAGGTGTCACGAGGACTTGACAGCTACTCCGACTTGCTTCCTGTTTTCAAGGTGAGTGCCAAGTCTGGCAAAACTGGAATGGGCACTCGGCCCAAATACATAACACCTCCGAGGCTCAACTGTCTTATCGTGACACATCGTTGAAATCCATTGTTTCAGGATCTGTAGTAACTATAATTACATTTCTCAAAAAATAACTCAGCATTATAAAAGTAACTACCAGGGAAAGTAACTATTGCGTTGCTTTTTTTCATGTTCAAATACGTTATTGAATTTGCCCCCACCCCCTTAAATGTGACTTTAAGAAGAAAACAAGCTTTTTGTGAAAAGAAGCCGAACAGAGACTTTGACACTAATATTTTTAGCTTCAGTGACACTTCAGGCCTGATACTGATGGACGAGCTCCACCAGACAATAATTCAGCATAGGAATGGAAGTCTCCATTGGTTGTGTTGCATCTTCCAGGTGTTGTGGTTGACGGTTGACCAGTGAGCTGGCAGGAGTGGTCTGGATGTTGGGGGCGGGGCTTGGCAATGGAGAGGTTAATCAGGATCAGAGCTCAGAGCCTGCAGCCTTGTTCGGAACCAGCAAAGCATTCAGCTCTGTGTTTTCACAATACACCCTCACTGCCATTAGTGCTGTGTCACCACACAGGGGCCTGGTGAGTGAGTGTGTGTGTGTGTGTGTGTGTGTGTGTGTGTGTGTGTGTGTGTGTGTGTGTGTGTGTGTGTGTGTGTGTGTGTGTGTGTGCGTGTGTAAAAGTTATGACTTTGAGGAATCAGAGATCCTTGTGCACGCATTTGCGGGGTGACTCTCCTCAGACTCTTTCTGACTCACCTCGGTACATTTTGAGGAATAGAACCGAGTCTTGCAACTTTGCTGAGTCGTGCCAGGAAGTGACACAACGTCAGAGGACGAATCACGATTCTACGAAAGCGCTGTTTCGCCACTCGCCCCCACCACATAAGGCTTCGTGTTTCCTGTGACCTTTCACCTCTTTGTTCCTCTTGACTGAAAACACTTTCAAAAGCGCTGATTTAAAGAACAGATCTTTATGTTTCTAACTCTCTTATTTTTTTTATTCTATTGAGGTTGGAAATCGCGCATAATTAAGGGGGCATGGCCTCTTGAGTGACACCTGGGCCGACCATGGGCCCACCCTCTGTTACTAAATGAGTTCATTTTTAGGAGAAGTAACTAGTCACTAGTTACTTTAATAATGCTGTAACTCAGTCACTAGATGAGTTACTTTTTAGAAGTAACTACAAAGAGTTACTTTTATAATAATGTTACTCTGTCACTTGTTACCTTTATAACGCTGTAACTGCATGAATAAATTAGTGACTTTTTAGGAGAATGAACTAGCAACTATAACCAGCGACTTATATAATGCTGTAACTAGGGGAGGGATGAAAGCCTGACTCTGTTTACTACAGGCTAAAAATAATACCATGCAGGCATGAGGTGGA
>JAFBJT010112364.1:0-12500 GCA_016785325.1 Chascanopsetta lugubris
CAGTTTGGAGCAGACGCCGCCGCCGAGTGAAGGGACCGACGACACCATGTTGTACTTCTGGATACACACCGTGTGGATCCCCGGCGTCACTCTCCTCTTTGCGTTTCAAGGCAAGACACTTTTCACGTTTCGTGTCCTGGCGTTGGGTTCGACAGGTGGGAACAGCTGAGTGGGACACGACGGAGCGTCACTGTGGGAGCTTCGCCGCCGAGCTCCTCGCGCGCGAGTACTTACTACTTGTGAAGGCGCGTAAAGTCAGTGGCGCGACTACTTCCTCAAACAGCTGACACGACAGGGACACGTGCCCACGCTGTCTGAAGCTGAGGAATGGACGTTTTCGACTTCAGAAGTCCGTGTGTGTGTGTGTGTGTGAGAGAGAGAGAGAGAGAGTGAGTGGGTCAAAGAGTGAGTGTGTGTCTCTGTGTGTGTGTGTGTTGAATTGGACCCAACTGAATCAACCATAGTGCTTCAAAAGACGTTTGTGTGTGTGTGTGTGTGTGTGTGAGAGAGTTTGTTAGCACCCCAACTTAGGTGTGTGTGTGTGTGTGTGTGTGTGTGTGTGTGTGTGTGTGTGTGTGAGAGAGAGAGAGAGAAAGAGGGAGAGAAGAGATCAACTTCATGCCCCCTCTCCTTTACACATAACACATCTATTTATAAGATGACGGTGAGCGATGTCGCTGTAGCTCATGAGAACCCACCTCCCTCGTGTCTGATTATCTCGCCCTCATCCCAAATCCTGTCGCTGCCTCTTTCCCTCCTTCTGTTTGTCTCCAATCGTGAGATTCCTGAGAAGAAATTAAGATCTGACTCGGGACGTGAAAATCCAATTTGCCCCATGTGATCAAATGGAAACCTTGAGATACCAACTCTCAGTTGTCAGTCCTGGATTGACCTCATGTCGTGCTCCTCATGGATTCATTCACCTGCACATTAGAAGTGTGTGGACAGTCTCCAATTGTTCGGGGGTCACTTACAGCCATCTACCGACCAATAAGACCAAGGCGTGATGACCCCTGAACAACAACAACGTCGATTGTTCCTATTGTTTTAGTACAAAACAAGTGCGAGAACAGTGGAATGTAATGGGAATGTAAACAGGTAAATGAAGTAACTCCCTGGTGGGACAGTTCTCCGCGTGTGTGACGCTCCAGTTAACATAAGTAAACTCATATGCGAGTTTTGGCTCCACTAGAAAATCATGTCTCCATCAGTATGTGAATCGATCAGTCATGACCTATCGGATTCTCTTTGGTGCTGCTCTTATGAAGGTGAGGAGCCTTATTAGTGAGGAGTGTGTGTGTGTGTGTGTGTGTGTGTGAGGCAGAGGCAGACATGGAGTGTGTGATACTCAGTTTGAGTGAGTTTGTACGAACACTCAGGAACGAGTGTGTGGTGGGAGACAGAAGCTAGATCTCAGTTCTGCTTCCACATCGTATTTCCTGTTTGTCTCTTCACTTTAGTTTGAATTCAATTATTAGCCGTTCATTTCCTTAACGCGGTTACAATCAAACTAAATGTTAACATAAAAAAAATCCAATGAAACTTTACATCTTATATAGGGCCTCTATGGATCTTTCAGTTCACTCCTTCCTCTGGAAGCCCTCTAGGGGACCGGATGTGCAGGTGGTGTTGTGTCCCCTGCGCGGTAGGTGTGGTCAAGTTTCCTATTGCCTGGACCAAATGACCATATATGGATTTCTGGGGCACTTAAATGGAATATGGCCGGGGTTGGAGAATAACGGCTATGAAAGCATGTGTTGAAGCTTGAACATGCATTGAGGCCATTTTTTTTAAATTTTGGACTGTGTCTCTTGACTTCTATGACTGTATTGAACCCAGTATGAAATGCTGAGGTCAGAGGTCACCTCCATCCAAACCTCTGTTTGTGGCATGTGTGGCCAAGTAGCTCAGAGAGAAGTCCATTGTTGGCGAGTCAGTGATTGTGAGATCGAATTCCACTTGAATCTTTAAGAGAGGGTTTGTGGGGTGGATGTGGCTCATTTGTAGATTATGCATGTTGAATGCACGAGGTTGCGGGTTCAATTCCCATCCTCTCCGTCAACCCTAAACTGTACGTCACGGTGGATAAAATGAAATTGTTGAAATATACTTTTAGGGATTGTTTGCACCAATTTCAGGACAAGATTAAATGTTTTAAGAAGAACTTTGGAAAGTGGCGGTGGCTTGAACACATATACATTCATTAGAAACATTTAATGTCAAGAATATATATTTTCACCCCACGTAGGAGTCGATGACACCGTATGTCAGAAACCCATCGTTTGTCCATAGCACTGCAAATGACGCCACAGAGAGAAGGTTGAGGCTCTCGGATGTGGAAGCTGGACCAATTAGCAGCCTCACTGGCTGACGGACAGATGATCACGATCCGTGTTTTATTTGAACTCTCAGTAATAAAGCTAATTCAAGACTGTCCTAATTTGGTGGCACAGCAGCGGTGTCGATGTCACCCGCCACTCGACTCCACCTGTCGACACACCCTCGATCCCATCTAATGGGCAAGATGCAAATAATGATCACTTCAGCTTTATTAGTAAAATGTATATTCACTGCTCAAGTACTCCTGCTTTTTCTTTTGACGGTTGTTTCTCATGAATCATTTCTGAAAGCCTTCTCCCTGCACATCTATAATAAATAGTTTGTTCCACTCGTTTAAATATTTAGTTTACATTTTCAAACCTCCGGGAGCTAATTTTGTTTTCCGTTTAAGATTGAATGTGGAATGCCTAAGCTTTGGCTGAATGATTAGTCAACTGATTTAGTGTGTTGGGTTTGGGTAATATCAATTTGACCACCTGAATCACCCGAATGGATGTAATGGTTTCCATTACTCCAGAATAAGCTTTTCCATATTTACATCAGTAGCGGGTCCTCTCTACGGAGGCTGCCATGTTGCTTCTCCACCACAACATAAACAACTTTGCAGTTTAAATGATATCTGAAGCCAGCATACGTTCCCCTACATGCTCGGAATGGGGGGTTATACAGCTACAAGATGCAAATTCACCACTAGATGTCATTCATTCCTACGACTGATCAGTTGGACCTCATGAGTCAAATCAGTGCACATCAGTGTCACAAGACACCACGTAGCAACAACATGCTGTCTGAACTGTGTGTGTGTGTGTGTGTGTGTGTGTGTGTGTGTGTGTGTGTGTGTGTGTGTGTGTGTGTGTGTGTGTGTGTGTGTGTGTGTGTGTGTGTGTAATAATTGATGAGGTTGATATGACTGTCCCTGTAAGAGTTGGGCAGGGAGAGATCTTCACTCTGCTCAGTCACACGGCTCAACCATGCCAACACTCATGGACTCACCATTAAACATCCGCCATGTGAGGCCTGGTCACCTCGTCATCACACTGATCGTTGTGATCCAGTGTTTGTCATTAGAGCGGGAGAACGACGCAGAGGCACCTGCATATACCACATATACACTTGATCTGTGTTGAACAGGCGGCGATATCAACACAGGTGGCTCAGATTGTACTTTATGGACCGAAAGGAGGAACAACGATTGACTTGTCAGACTGTTTGTCAGTGAAGAGGACGACTGGATGATTGACTATGTGACAGAGGGGGAGACCATGTGTCTTTTTTTTTTATTGTGTCTGAGAGACAATAGATGGATTTATGTAGTCGTGCAGCATCCAGTATGTGTCACAGCCTCCTGACGTTAGGCAGCATCATGTCTGTTCTGTAGGAATCCATCTTTAATTTACTCATTTGAACCAGTAACATCTATACCATTGGGTTTTCCTGGGATATACATAAAAAAAGGCCAGAATGTTGACGTGGGTTTAAACAAACTTTGTTATATCGCAAACTTTTTCAATGACCTAGGTGTTAAAATTTGAGAACATGTGTCGTTTGAATAATTTACTGTGGATCGTCGATGCTTAAAAAACAAAAGAAAACATGGCAATCTGCGATTTGTGGAACAATCTACACTTGGCATCGACTCCCAACAGCTGCTCTATCAGCTGTGCGGTCAACATGTTAATCTCCACCCGCTCTGCCTGCACATACAGTGTCTTTATCCACTACTCTGGGTCATGCTAGCATGACAACTGAGGCTTTTCAAAATAAAAGCATCCCCTAGCAGTTTTTCTCTCTCTGGCCCCAAGGGTTACGCAATTCAGAAGTCGTATCTATGCTAGAGTTTACAGATCTGCAGAAATGTTGATGCGCTTCATCATGTGCTGTTTGAACTTATTTGTAATTGCAAAGTCATTTATGCTTTTATCTCTTTGTCAGTTTTGTCTAATTCACAACAAACAAATGAGATTTTCACAAGACACGAGGCTGAACATGGTGGTGGTGCGGGGTCACATAGCTTCATGAGACAGAGGTTTAAAATAGGGACGATAAAGACAGGAAGGGCGGGGTTACACTAAATGTCACACGGATAAACTAATTCCCTACACTCCTCCTGGAAATGAGATGAAGACTGAAGTAGCCACAACGGAGGCTGCAGACATCATTAACTGCAGCTTCCGCTGCTTCTGTTTGTCCCAGATCTGTACGAAAATTTGAGTCGAGCATCGTACTTGGATATTTTTATTTCCATGTCTATTTAGAATCATCCCAAGCGGGAGATGCAGAATTCGCTTCTATCTCTGTGATTAATTTGAATTTGTATACTTCACACATTTTTGTGTACAGCTTGTATTAACAAGCGTTAGACAGCAGACAGACATTGTTTTGTCTTGTCCCTTTAAATGGAGCAACTTGGAGGTATGGCTTAAAAATGTCTGTCGAATAATTTGTTATGCACAGTGTCAGCTCCGTCGTTTATGCTCTGCTGATAAATGATGATCGTCATAATAGTTTCTTTATGTATTTTCCCTGCTGCTTTCATGATTTGTAATTCATGTGCATGGTGATCAACAGTGTGTATTAGTTTCTTATCGTAATCACCACAGCTTGAGATCATTTAATCGTTTCTAGTTCTTTCATTTGCTCTCAGTTCACTTCACGGTGAGTCTCGAGTTAAATCAGCCTCTTGTCTTCATAGGCTCTGAACTCCGACGATGGTGAATGCACATATACACAGTTTGCGTCGGTTATCATCAAGGACAGATACTGTCTTGTTTGTTCATCTATTCATCCATCCATCCATATGAGGAAAAATGGAGAGAGTTGACGTCGTTGACGTCGTTGACTCAATAAGGAGACAGAATCACAAGTGAGCCTGCGTGGAGGGTGCGAAGAGATGCTCAGGTGTGATTGCTAAGGGCCTTGCAAAGGTGCAGTGTGTAAGATTTGGTGACATCGAGAGGTGAAGTTGCCTCTCGTATCCATCACCTCACCCTCCTGAGTATGTAGGAGAACCTATGTTAGACTTCAGTGTCATTAAAACTCAAAAGATGTTTAGTATGTGCACTCTGGGCTACTGTAAAAACATGGCGGGCCCCATAGAGAGGACCAGCTCCCCATGTATATACACATAAATGGGCTCATTTAAGGGAAATCTAAAAAAAATGAAACATTTAGGTAATTTTAAATTCAGTGCTTTATTATATTCTTAGAAGTGACGAAAATGACTGGAATCTTACACACTGGCCAGTTCCTCAGATGATGCTTGAGACTGATTTCGGGGTTCGGTTTTGTGATGTGTTGTTTTCTCAACACTATTCTACGTAATGTAAGTCATGAAAAAGAAAATTGTCACATTGATGTGAGAAATTATGCTAAATTAGCTTTTGCTGTGAATATATTTGTCAAAAACACAGGAGGAGAGGAAGAGTATGAGCAATTAAAGGAATACATAGTATATTCAAGCTTTTAATGCATTTATTATAAAAAAATGTTTTGGGTTTTTGTATTTATGTATTCATAATAAACTTCACTTTCTAGCTAAATATCAAATTCTAAACATCCTCTATGAGGATAATGGCATTTTAGGAAGTATTCCCAATTACGCATAAGTAGACACATAGTAATAGTAATTAAGTAAGTGCACTTATTATGTCACACACGAGATCATAGAATTATATTAAGGACAATTTGCTGTGGAATAGTGTCACTTTCTTTGGGATGCCTCCCTCCAGCAAAAGGAAGATATGCAAATATTAGGCAACAGTGAGAAAATAATTATGCCTCATTCACAGTCATTGTTAATGACCTTAAATATGATCAAACCGACAGGTCCTTTGTCAAACAAAAACAAAACACCAGCAGCTACTGTATCCGCGCTGTGTCTGTTCCTCACATTGCGCTTTCGCACACTCGCTGGTAAATCCAGAATAAATGACCTGCCAGTGCAGAAGCCGCTTTCAGGTCAGTTTCCTCCTGCTTTGATCCTCCTCAGATTTCCCCAGTGACATTAAAGGACGTGATAAAAAGACACAAAGTGACCAGCGAGGGGCCGCTGCACACTTTACGGAAGATTCACACTCGGTTGATTTTTCCTCCGTGGTCTCATTTGTTGAGAAATCTTTCAGACCAGACTCATTTTCCACTCGGAGGTGAAAATAAGAGTCTGGAGGCTTCTTAAAAAGACTGAGCTCAGCACAGTCTAGGAGAAGTGGTGATGGTGTAAGTTAGACCGTGACCATGTGATGAATACTTCATTTACAACCTGCTTTTCTCTGGATTTCTTTTTCAGGTAAGGGCGGTCTGCGTTGTGTGTGTGTGTGTGTGTGCGTGTGCGTGTGCATGTGTGCGTGCACACCACCTGAGTGCTTACTACCTGTTACCTGGACATCAAACGAGACAGTAAGACTTTACACGCAGTTGCGCAGCTGCTCTGCTTTGTGACGGCACATCTGTCCACCATTATGTGTGATTACAGAGAACGTGGCTGCAGCACTTAAAGCTACACTTCAGTGCTAAGTGAGGGCTGTTGTGTCACCTGTCGTCCCGCGATACACCGATAGACACCGTCGTGGTGGTCACACCTCCATCTACTTCCCGTTTTTAAACGTGCTTTTATTTTGTGATCAAACTGCAAACATGTGGAGCTTGACTTCACGACAGAAGAAACGCGAATACGCCCGTAAAGCACCAACGAGGCAGTAATCCGGGGGGTAATTTCGGGGGGTTGCGGGACGTGGACTGGTCAAAAGAAGTCGGGGAAAAACATCCAGTGCTTTTATTTTGAAGGGGAATTTTTACGCGGTGGAGTGCTGAGATATTTGAAAAATGAAACATCTTCCTCGATTTCATCACTAAGGTTTGACGGTGGCTCCCGAAGCCAGATCACCTGTCCCGAGGTGGGCGGGGACCCTTTGTGACCGCTCTCCATTTGTTTGGGTTTGAATCCTTCGAATGCCTGTTGGACTCCAGTAGCACAAAGGAAGTGCGTGAGACCATCTGAAGTAGTAAGTGTGGTGTCCAGCAGGGGGCACTCTGTGCACTGCTTGGCCATTTTGACACCTACTCACGACTTAATCAGGAGAGTAAGACGTGACGCGATGTTGTCGGCTTCCACCTGAGCGAGGAAGTGGAGGAGGCTTTTCAGGGGAGCAGTTAAAGGCAAAGTGTGTAAGATTTGGTGCAAAACTACTCCTTCATTTGAACTATTGAGTCGGGAGAGCGAGAGAGTGATTTAGCCAAATGTCCCAATCAATAGGTTTTATTGCTGTAATGCTGGTGCAGTGTGTAAGATTTGGTGAGCTCTATAGGTGAAGTTGCATATTGTATCCATTACCTCACCCTCCTGAACATGCAGGGGAACCTACGGTAGTTCACTTCAGTTGTCATTCAAACTCATTAAAAACATGACGGCCTCCATAGAGAGGACCCCCTCCTCATGTAAACATACATCAGTGGGCTTATTTTAGGGTTTATGAAAAAAAAAAAAAAAAATAAACATTGACGTGATTATGAATGAATGAAAATGTCAGTTTGTAGTTGTTTTATAATATTTTGTATAAGTGACAAAAATGACCAAAACCTTACATACTGACATATCACATACATTGTACTTACATATTGATGATAGCGATTGTTGCGTAATTTATTCAAACTACTTTTTGTTTGTTTGAGTGATTCTATCCATAAACAACTCATAGATCATCATGAGTCATGCAGGGGTCTGATTTCAAGACCCCCACACTCATTTCAGCTCAGCAATGTGAAACCTGTATCCGCCTCTTCAGTCCAGACATGCTCTCTGTCCTGCAGAGCTCCGCCCATGTGACAGTGGGTCACTGTCACATGTTCTCATGGTATTATTATTGGATTGACTCGAGGGTGACGCTCTCCCACCAGTCTTAGCCGCGCCGCTGCATTGAAGCGCAGAAGAGGTAAATGTGGTGAATCTTTGCAGCAGTGCCGCGTCACAGGCTGCTAATGTCTATTTGCTCATCTGTTAATGTTGTTTAAGCAGCGGTTTACACAAGCGGAGGATGTGATGGTGGCGGCGGCGGCAACTGAAGTTAAAGGTGCAGCGTGTACGATGTTGGTCAGTTTTTGTCACTTCTGTCTATAGCGATAGAATTCCAAAACAATTCTATTCAGACATGTTTACACATCTATAACCACTCCAATGAATGACTTGCTTCTTGCATAACCTGAAAATGAGCTCATTAAAGTGTATTTACACCCAGAGCGGGGCCACCCCGTGGGGGTCCCCATGTTTTTACAATAGCCCGGAGTTGAGCTACAATGACTCCTGAAGTCTACCATAGTTTCTCCTGCATGCTCGAACGGGAAGGGTGAGGTGATGGATGCGATGTGCAACTTCACCTGTAGATGTCACCCAGTCTTACACGCTGCACCTTTAAGTCAGGTAGCAACTGGATTTCATCTCTTAGACTGAAGACACATTCACACCAGGTGTACGGTCAAGCGCGCACTGATGGAAACTCAATAACAAAATAAGTCATTTTAATGTGAGGTGTAAATGTCACCCCGGTTGTCGCTGTGTAGCGATTCCAGCCCTGCGCTCCTCCGACAAACACTTGATATTTCCATGACCGACGATCACGGCCCGCAAACACACAAACATGCAGCGCGCAGCATTTGGATAATCCATCGCTCTCTCTCTCTCTCTCGCTGCGTTCTCTTTCTCTGTCTCTGTGATAATATGTTTCCATCAGCCTGTGACACATGAATGCGGTCCAGTGAGAGACTGGCCGCGGACTCAGATGAGGGGCGGCTGATTGTTTTTTAATGAGACAGTGATGGAGCCTGACGTACAGTTCGCTGACAGGGTCCCCGCGCTGCTCTCGCTGCGGCTGTCTGATGGACTTCATTTGTTCTTTGTGTTGTTAGCGTGAGCGCTATTTCATCTCTGCTGTGTTCATGTTTCCTGAAGTGCGACAGATAGGTCATGTATGGTGTCACCGTGTTGACTCTATGTGAAGCTTCGATTTTCATAGTTGGCTTTTCCATTCTTAGATTTGCATACGTAGAAAAACGGGCTCCTATGTGTTGTTGTTGACACTGGGTGGCGTGTTTTTCGGGTTACTCTGCTACAAGCTGCTTAAAGCGGCAGTGTGGAAGATTTTGGAAGATTTGGGCCATTTTCAAAAAATATTACAAAACAATTCCACACTCACATTTTCATGAATTTATATTCATGTAAATGCCACCCCCCCCCCCCCCCCCAAATGAGCCCATTAATGTATATTTACATGAGGAGAAGGGTCCTCTGTATGGAGGCCACTACGTCTTTAAGTCTACCATAGGTTCTCTTGCATGCTCAGAAGGGTGGAGGTGACTTGATGGATACAACGTGCAACTTCCCCTCTAGAGGTCACCAAATCTTACACACGGCACCTTCAACTTTCATCCATGTGTAAGTATGTCCATGCATTTCATTATTGTGAATGCAGAACTTCAAGGATGTCCCCAGGGAATCTCGTCAGATTTGGCGGAATTCTGATGCATACGGCAGCCAGCCACCAGGGGGAGACCAGCATGCTCAGTTATTAGTGTTAAAAGTGCAGTGTGTAAGATTTGCTGATATCCAGTGGTGAAGTTGCATGTTGTGTCCATCACCTCACCCTCAGCCTTCTGAGCATGCAGGAGAACCTGGTAGACTTTGGTTGTCATAAAAATGATAATCTTACACACTGCACCTTAAATTGATTTAATATCCCTGTATAACGGCGGATGGGTGAGTAATGTCTCTTGTGTTATTAGGAAGGAAAACATTTTTTGACATTCCCAAGAGTATGCACAACCATCAACTGTACAACTTTTCATAAGGCATGATTCATTAGACCGAAGTCTGTGAGCAGCAGGTGCGTGGGTCCTTTAACATCCAGACTGGCGATGGTGGAGTCACAGACTGTCCAAGAGAAAAATTGAAAAAGGGAAAAAGAAGAAAAAAAAAAAAAAAAATTGGAAGTGCGGCCAAGTTTCTTGTAGAAGCAATTTAGTGTTTAATTAGTTTTGTGTTCTGCAACAGTTGTGATGCATTGTTCCCATATGACAGGCAGGATTGTGAGGAGTGTGCTCATGTGGACAAGTGTGGATGCAGGTGACTATTCAGCAGGTTGTTGATGTGTCGACAGTCAATGTGTGAGGGGTGCGGAGTCATCACCCGATGAGGTCATACTTTGTTTAACCAGGGGTCAGCGAGTCTGCGTTGACACAGACGGATTGAACACCGTCTCGTGTGCAGCCAAGCAGCAACTCGTCGCGTCCGACCTGAGTCATGAGGTGTCCGCGCCTCCAACAGGAAGCCGCGCGCTGAGTCAGCAGGTCACTGACAAATGAGCAGAATGAGTGAGTGTGAGGAAGCGGCGCGAGCGGGCAAAGCTGTGTTGCTTGTCGTCGGAGATGATGTGCGAAGCGGCGGTGGTCAATTGTATCCCTTCAGTTCAAGATTCATGGTTTTAATAAAGAGGGTGTGGATGTGCGGTCACGCACACACACACACACACACCACATACACTCCACACACACACACCCATTCAGGCAGTGCATGATTAAGGGAGTATAAAAGCTGTCACTGTCACTGATTTACCTTCTCTGATGTTTTTTGCACGATTTGATTCTTCTTGCTTAAATAAGACTCTTAAAGGTACAGTGTGTACAATTTGGTGACATCTAGAGTTGAAGTTGCATGTTGCATCCATCACCTCACCCTCACCCTTCTGAGCCTGCAGGAGAACCCTGTCTGAGTCTGCATCCCTGAGAGTTTGTAAAAAAGTCTGGATTATTGAGAACAATAAAAACAGAATGAAAATAATTAAACTCAGGTCACATCATCCCTCTGAACACTTCATGTGACCGCGCATACACACACACACACACACACACACACACACACACACACACACACACACATCCACCTGGCATGTGGAGTCAAAACAGTGGACCCAGAGAATTCAGGACAAATATTAAAATCTATGTTTACTCTTACACAGAGTCCTGTTTGCTCAGGACGCGGGGACCGTGGACCTAAACAGACATTGATCGTTCCACAGAGATTTCCATGGAGATGCTGCAGCCTCTTGTTGACGCTTAAATAATTGAATACAAAATAAGTCAAGTCAAACTTTTCAAGAAATCTATATTTATTTAGAATAGATAACAAAATAACAGCAACATGTTCTCAGAGTGATGATTAAATACCTTGCATACCCCTGCGCTACTTGCCCCCCCCCCCCCCCCGTGCTCCGCTCCCCCACATCATCACATCATCCTCTATTTTCACCAAACCATCTTCTACCTGTCCCTGTGAGTCCCGTCTATGTATCAAAGTCCATCTGTGCGTAATCTGTGCGTAATGGATCAGTTGAGGTGCCAGTGACAAAATCTTGCGTGTAAACGTTTCTAAAGTTGTTCGTACGCACGGATATATTATTTTTTATCCACGAGGCCCCTGTTCTCTCGTTACCTTCAATGACGTCTGTTCTGATCTGGTGCGATATCGAAAATTAAATTCATTCGATCCCCCGGTGGGTGCTGTTAGGGGGAGGGGCGCAGCATTACTTGGAAAAGAGTGCAGCACAGACACTCATCAATGGCACATTATTTGCAGATATTGATTGATCACTTTTCAATTTTTTTGGACCAATGAAGTCCAATTGGATCATTTCCCGCGGCAAACCTGACGATCTTTCCCGGTGTGCTGGCACAGTGGTTGACAATCACTGCTCTATAGAGTTTTCCTACATGCTTAGAAAGCAAAGGTGAGGTCTGTGGAATTCAGCCATTCATTCAGTATTGTGTTTTTCCTCTGACCATGTTATGTCATGTCATGTCATGTCATGTCATGTCATCTTCACCCACTTATCCAGTAATCAAGGACACGGTGTATTTCTACCAGTACATAGGGCCAGTCGGGGTGTGAGTGTCGGGGCCAGTGACACTACAGCAGGGTCCAAGTGGGATTCGAACCAGTGACCTTCATTCCCAAAGATAACTGCTCTCTCCACAAAGACACCGCCCCCCCCCCCCTTCCTCTGACCATTCGCTATTGAAAATATTCTATCGATTTTTATCAGAAATTAACTTCAACAAAGGTTAAGGTCAGTGTGAACCTTCAATCACTTTTGAATGTGTTATCTTTTGAACACCAG
>JAFBJT010112364.1:18080-31070 GCA_016785325.1 Chascanopsetta lugubris
TTTAAAGTTATTATTTTTTTCCAAAAAGAAACTTCTCCAGTGTCAGATGAGGCAGGTTAGATTTTTCAGGCAAGCTTCTCACCTTGATATTTTTGGTACTATGTTTTAAATCATACACACACTCCTGCAGTATGCGTCTACACACTTACACACACACACACACACACACACACACACACACACACATACACACACACACATACCTCACCTCACACTCCCTCAGTCGGCCTTTGGGAAGACAGAGGCTAAATTAGAGCAATAAATGAATATGAACTACAGTTTTATTTAGCCTGCGCAGTCTCCCCGTGTCAAAGCTCCAGCCAACTCCTCATCTTTAATATGTCCCCTGCTAACTGCATTAGCGCAGGTAGCTCATCTCTGCATTGTTTCCAACTCCACTGAAAAAGGGGAATCTAGCAGAAATATGCTCAACCACACGGCATATCGTTGACATCAGCGCTCTGTAACATTATGGGCTGGACGTACCTGACTCTAGAAAGCAGACAGGTCTCTTGGCAGTTGGTTACAGAGCAAGAGTCTCATGTCCAGCCCAAGTAGTGTTTGAATGGAAAAGGTGAGTGTCTTGGTCTAAAATGAGGTTCAGTGCAGTTAATTGTCGGAACACTGACGTCATGTATTCTGCATTTTATTTTGAAAATCAACCGTAGTTGATTCAAGGTGCAGTGTGTAAGAATTCAGTCATTTTTGTCACGTCTGAAAAATTACAAAACTATTACGAATAGTTTCATGAATCACGTAAATGTTTTTTTTTTTCTCCATTATCCTTAATGAGCCCATTAATGTACTTGTTTCCAAGGGGGGTGGGGGGGCAGCCATGGGGGGCAGCCAGATTTTTACAGTAGCCCCAGAGTGGACATATTACACATCTTTTGAGTTTTAATGTCAGCTGAGGGCTACCATCGGTTCTCCTGTTTGCTCAGATGAGTGAGGTGATGGATACAACATGCAACTTCACCTCTAGATGTCACCACATGTTACACACTGCACCTTTAAGTGTGCACCTTGTCTCGACTGCCCCTGTTTGTCTCTCCTTATCGATGTTGAATGCCTGAGTTTTGATTGACGATTTGCTAAAGACACTGAAACCAAGCAAATGTGCAGATTGGCTAAATATCGTTATGGGTATTAGTCCTGAAACGTCGATACTGTTGCAATCATTGTTTATAAAGCTTGCAATCGATCTTCCTGTGATGAAGTGTTTTCTCATTAGTTGTCTGAATTCCATTGTTGCCGGTTCCGAGTTGGAGCAGATGTTAAACACAGTGGGAGGATGGATCATCCGCTCGACTCCTCCTCACCAACACAAAGAAAGTAAACTTTTCGACAGAAACAGCTGGTGAATGTTTTCACAGCAAATATCCTTCACTGCAGAGGTAACTACACTCGTCTCATATGTTTAAAGTCTTATTTTACTCTCTGGCACTCTAATGGTAATGGTATTGACTCTGATTCAATTATTCACCGTGTGGACCGTGTTTCCTGCCTGGATAGATTAATGTTGGTTATATAGTGTGGATCACAGTAAAGAGCCGGTATCGACTCAACAGGAAGCCGACTCTTGGATTATGGCGGACAGGCAACGTTTTAAAGATGGTAGTTTTAGTATCGATGTGATAAAAAGGCAGTGTATAAAGTTTGAGAGCAAAGAGAAGCCATCTGATATATCGCGGTACAAAAACGTGACGATGCGTGTTGAGAGAGAGAGAGAGAGAGAGAGAGAGAGAGAGAGAGAGAGAGAGAGAGAGAGAGAGAGAGAGAGCTACTTCACACAATGAGATTTAAAGTAACAACACATTCAACATTGATTTTCTAGTATCAAAAATCTTGATGTGAGATGTCTGTGAAATGCCTTGTGTGTGGAGCCCACCACTGTAAAACAGAAATGGCACAAACCGCGTGTGTGGGGGGCTTTTGCTTTGACCACATGTTGGCGTTTGTATCCTAAGACAATTTTCATTCCATCTTGAAAACCACCGCCACTGTTTACCAGGCCTCAGAAGAGTTGAAGAAACAGAAACAGAAATGAAAGAGTCAAATGTAGATTTTACCTTCTGACAGAATCAGTGGAGCAGCGGTCGTGTTGCTGTTACTCAGTGACTCAACTCACAGAAATCCCAGAGAGGACTGACTGTAGAAGGAGACCGTTGTTAGTTTGTGAGTTTACTCAGAAATGGTTGCAGATCAATGAAAGGGCACATCTCAGGTTCCGCTTCTTTTTTTCAAGGCCAAAACACAAAACTGTGCTTTTCTTCCTCTGCGTAGCTCAGCAGCACCGCTTGCCTGGCCTGTGTTGACCCTTTGAGTGTAAAGAGACAAGCAGGGGGGGGCGGCAGGGCGGGGGGTGGGGGGCGCATGTTATTTGCACTTCTCTCATCAGAACTGCTGCTGCCGTAGTACATGGAGTCAGATGTCCAGAGTGGTTGTTGTGGATCGTCCACCCCTAAACTAGACAATAGGAAATGGAAAAAAAAACAAACTTGCAGTTCATAGGGTGGCCACTGGGGGCTGACTCCAAAAGGGAGCAAATCCCCTTCGTCTAAAGTGGTCAATGTTAGAGGAGATGCGATCATACTGCGGGTGGTGCGACAGCACCCTGGGCCCACCCACAGCTCTGTGGGCTGTTTCTGAATGAACTAGGAGAAGTTAAGATTCTGCAAGATACCGACAAGGGACTCGCTCACAACTCGCCTCAACAGCACTCGGCAGAAACCAACGGGTGACGTCACGGACGCCGCGTCCATCTTTGTAAACGGTCTATGTGGAAAACACGTGAAATAACCCCAAGGATACTCCTTACCTGCTCTGACCATGTCATAACAGTGTTTCCCATTCATTATCTCCTCTGTGGCAATCAATGCTATTCATCCTGGCACAGTCTCAGAACTTTGTGTGAGGCAGCAAACACGCAAAAGAAGTGCAAAACAAGTGCTTGTTTTTCTTCTCTGCTTGATCTTTTTATGTAACCTTGCTAACTAATTAATGAACAAACAAAAAGAAACAAAATGGCCTCCTTGGTAGAGGTAATCATCAAAAGTCAACATGGTCTTCTTGTCGTTGTGAGGGATCAAACAGTGTTTCACTGTTGTCTAATCAGGAAGCTGTGGAGGGGGGTACAGTGGGCTGTCCACAGGAAGAGAGTGTGATAATGCACTACCTGGTTCCTTGATTTCATATTATACGAGTGTTGTGTGGAAAGACTTTGTGTCTTTACTGCCCTTCAGAGTTGTTTCTCTCGAATGTGAAAGACTGCGCTGCACATAGACACACAGTATGTGTGAATGCCAAGAACTGCAAAGGTGTTCGGATCAGTGACTAGTGAAGACATCAGAAGGTAATAATAAAATGAATCATAAACCATCTTTATCGTTACTTTTGCCTGAAAAACATGGACACAAAATAAAGAAATCAGAATGTTAGTGTCGTTATTTACAGTTTCACTCTCCTGCGCCTTTAAAGATACTGTGCGATGAACTTTTACTTTGTGAGGGTGACGTGCCCCATCAGTGGGAACACGATTCACTGAGGTAGACGGGAGTTGTAGGGAAATGATGCAGAAACTGGAGAGACTGGGAGGCCGAGGCAGGAAGGAAAACTGGGTATTTACCTGCTGTCGAACATTTTACTGCTGGTTCTTGCACAGGCTGCCTCTTTCATCTGATGTTTACAAAACACACATGGTTCAGAGCTCAAGTCAACAACCCATGCAGTTAGTAATAAGCTTCTTACCAGTTACACTGTACACATGCCTTAAACTTCCTCTCCTGCCGGCCAAATGCAGGTTTAGCTCCTTGTGTTATCTTTCTCAGCCAAGGTGTGTGTGTGTGTGTGTGTGTGTGTGTGTGTGTGTGTGTGTGTGCGTGCCTGCGGGTGTGCGTGTCATGTGTGACAGTAAGGCTGAACTTCTGCTTATGACAGGAAGTCATTTTAAGTCAGTAATGTCCTACATTTTTTTTTGTTTTGATAGAATGAGAGCAATCTTTACAACAGAGGCAGGTCCTCTCACTAAAGACAGCCATGTTGCACCACCATGTTTTTACAAATGAGGGTGTTTTCATCACTGAAGTCAGTAGACTACCTGCTTAAAAGGGAAAGGTAAGGTTAGACACATTCACCGTCACCCCAAGATGTCACTACATCCTAAACACACCCTAAACCCTGCAGCCCATACGATTCCCCTGCCTTTGTGCGCTGGATAATCAGTGTCGCTCTCCATGGTGCTGAAATCTATGCTTCACATCTCAGACTCTCTGCATGTGTCAGACACATGCGGCCCGATGTCTGAAAGTAGCTGAGTTCTGTGAGAAGAGATGTAATCTCTTCCCGTGATGTGAAAAACAATCGGCAACTTCAAAATTAATGTAGTTCATGATATTGACCCGATATACTTCATTTTTCAAGGGGAGATGAAAACGCTCAAAGAAACCTTTTTAGTGTCTAAATCAAAATAAGAAGATGAAGCTAGATGAAGTGATGGTCTTAAACAAGGCTAAGATAGAAGGATCGGGGGGTTGAGAAGACGCTGTACTAAATGCGTATCAGGGCTCTCCCCAGAAAATTGGAGTAGGATGGCGTTTGTTGACGGGAGGGAGCATGTCAGAGCGTGTCTCTCTGCACAGTTTCCCCTTGGTTTACAGCTTTTGCGGGGGGCGCGCAGAGGGGGCCGAGGAGGCAGACGGACACTGACACAAACGCAGGAATCATGAAGCCACGTATTTCTTTTAATGACAACAGTCATCGTTGGAAATGAACTGTCTTAGGACGCGCAGGAGAGCGTTCACATGAGTGTGTGTGTGGAAACGCTGCTCTGTGCGCGCGAATCGCTCCGTGACAGAACCAGCTCGTACTGGCGAAGTGTTGGGGGGGGCGGGGGGGGGCGCATGGATCGGACCGCTGCATAACAGAGCGCAGGTCTTTGTGTGCCCGCATTGTTCGTGTGTCTCTGTGTGTGTGGGTGAATGGGGGTGGTGGGGGGGGGGGGGGAATGGGGGGGGGGGGGGGGTATTGGTAGGATGGCGCTAAGACTGTGGTACAATGGCGCTATCGTTTCTGGAAAACGGTTCTGTCGTTTTTTCCTTACCATTCAGCAAACCACACGTGTCTTCCAGGACTAATGATGTAATCATGTCGAAGCGTGTGTGCACATGCAGACAACGTTAGTGTTCAATTCTTAATGCTCGTTGTTTGTTTATTTATGTGTCGACGCCGCTCCATCTCTGTCTCTGCCTCCCCCTCACTCCCTGCAGTGATGGATAACTGCCTCAGGGCTTCATCACCTTCCTCAGTCATGCCCAGCTTCTCTCTCATTTATCACATCCATTATGTTGTGCTCACGTTGTCTTTTAAAAAGTAAACTTAAAAGAAAAATGAGCCTTAGTGATTTAGTTGGAGGACAAAGAGAGAATGAGACAACATCTTGGTGTTGGGGGAAGAGTAAAATGAAAAGCAACTAATGTGTGGTGAATACCCTGTCCTCATGTTGTTCACATAGTCTCACGTATACAGAGAATACTCAGGTTGCATATCAAATTAAACAATTATAATACATGATTTGAAATAAGCAGCAACATATTTCATAATGGATTAGCCCCAATTAATCAGGTCTCTTTGGAAACATGATGCCTGTCTCCTGAAGTGGGCGCAGTAATTGAACCATGTGAATGTGTGAAACCAAATGACAAATAGAACATTTGTTTAATAATTATATTAATGATTGACAATAATAGTGATAATGATAATACTACTAAACTTAATACCACTACTACTACTGCTGCTAACAATAATAATAATGTTAAAAAAACAAATGAATAAATAAATAAATATAAATAATAATATTTTGCTAATTCTATAGAGGAGCTTCATCTGCCTTTCTGCTGTATTCTGTTTCTCAAATAGCTGGAGATCATAAAATGTACCGTTTCACATTTAATCAGTTGCAAAGAATAATTGGAGAAACTATCATTAGATAAATTGACTCGCAAAATTAAAAAGAAAAAAAGGCAAATCTGCTTGACTGATCACCAGCCGCAGAATTCACTCTGGACAGTGACCATTTAAAACATCCATAAGGTTTTCCTTTATTACCATCCTCTGCAGGCAGCAAGGATTCATTAGTAACTCAGATACTAGCTCACACACACACACACACACACACACACACACACACACACACACACACACACAGGTATGGAAACAATAACTCACTGGAGGCTACACAGGATGTAATAAAGGAAAACTAGGCCTTTCTTTGTTTCTTAGACAAAAAAAAAGAAGAAAGAAAAAACCTGATGACTGAAGTTGAATGTCAGATGATGTAACACCATGAAATGTGCCACTCACGGTGAAACCTCACAGTAAAGTCACATTGTATAAAAATCCTCAATCTCAGATTGATTGCGAGTCTGAGGGAGATCTACTTTTGAAATCCCATCTTACTGTTGGAGCTGTATGTTACTTCATAGCTTCCACTGTCTCTGACTCTAAAACACGTTTCCTGCTTCCCTTATGATTTGATGTTGCAGTTCTACACGGTGAATCTGACAGTTGTTCAGCTCAAACCCGATGATGTGGAATTGACAATTAACCTGATTCTATCACAGCGATGGGTCATTGGAATACTTGCTCTGCAGTTGATGTGTTTTTACCAGTTTGTTAATTTTTAAGTAGCTGTAGTTAAAATATGATTTCTGAAAGCGACATGGAAATGAGAGTGAGAGTATTGCCGATGTGCTTTAAAAAAAAATTTATTGTGAATTCAGTGGCGCTCAAGTTTTTTCATTCCCTACCTGTTCTCATAAGAGAGCAAAGGCTGCCTGCAAAACCTGGTATTCATGGTGGAAACAGTAAAGTGTATTAGTATTTTAGACCCATTTTCCAGGCAGACACATTTGGAATGTGAGACGTGGTGATGTTGATTTAAAATAGAGAAGTCTGTAATGAGCTGTCTTTACAAGTTTGCAGAAAAAGAGAAAGTAAATGTTAGTCCCTCACATTCCCCTCGTGCCCTGCAGTGAGTTTGATGCCGAGTTTGTTTGTGTGCCGCCTCCTCCACGCAACCAAACATCAACTTCTTCAAAGTGCACTTTGCTCACAGCGGCCATTTTGCATGTTTCAGTCTGTTTGCAACATATTGTGTCATCTCAGTGTCACCGAGGACAATTTTCCCTTTAAGACCATTCACAGTAGAAAAGTTATTCTTCAAATTTCTTTCAGACAGTTTCATTGTGATAGATCATTTAAGGTCCAGTATGTAGGATTTAGTTGCACCTTGTGGTGAAGTTGCCTGTTACAGCCAAAGATCCCTCACATCACCCCTCACTTCTGCATCATAACTGTCACTTTCACAAATTCAAAATATGTTCACTCTGGGCTACAGGTGTAAAACAGTGGTGTACAAACATGGCTGCCTCCACCGAGTGGACCTACTTAGCTTATTTAGAAACGAAGGGCTCATTCCAAAGTAATAAATACATTTAATAATAAAAATATTGATACATTCAGGTGATTATAAACTCATAGAAACACCAGTATATTCGTGTTTTATTGATGCGTTATAAAAAATATTTGACCAAATCCTACACACCGTACCTTATCGTACTAAAAATATACTAGTCTGACATCTCTCTGCTTCGTCGTGTGTCTTCTGTCCTCTAACATTATGTTGTTATGTTGCTCTTCCATGATACACTGCCAAAACAAGATACCTTCTCTGTGGTAACCCGCTGCCAGCTCTGCCTCTACAGCTCTGGCGCTGGTTGTTAAACATTTTTGATGTCTGACATTTACATAGCGTTGCAGGATTTCTGTCGGTGGAGTGATTCTCCTTTTCAATTTTGTGTCGTATCCAAATGATTGTAAATTCACTGACAAAGTACATTCCGTTGCTTTAAAGGTGCAGCGTGTACGATTTGGTGACCTCTAGAGGTGAAGTTTTATGTTGTATCCATCACCTCATCCCCGCGCTTCTGAGCATGCAGGAGAACCTATGGTCGACTTCAGTTGTCATTAAAACTCATAATATATTTAGTACGTCCACTCTGGGCTTCTGTAAAAAATATGGTGGCCCCCTCCTCCTGTAAACATACATTAATGGGCTCGTTATAGGGTAATGGAAAAAACTCCAAAACATTTACGTGATTATAAATTCATGAAAATGTTCGTATGTAATTATTTTGTGATATTTTTTAGAATTTACAAACATGACCAAAATCGTACACACTGCACCTTTTAATAACAAACATTCCTTTAAACGAAGCGATCCAACTGAGCTCTTTGAATCTTTTGATTGAGCGTCAATGAATAGAAGAAGTGACGTGTGGCGGAGATGCTGCTGCGCAGCTCCGCAACGCTATTGATGTGGACGCGAACAAAGAGAACTGTATTTGTTGTTTGTTCTAGTTTAATATTCAGTCGCAGTCTCGGAGAATGAATCAGTCTCTCCTAAGTGAGTGTTGAATATTCAGCAGGAACAGACTGCGTGATGATAATGAAACAATGGTGACAGCTGTAAAAGACAGTTGGTTGCAGAGTGGGAGAATAACATGGGGGGGATCAGAACTGGCAAAGCGTAGCCATGATGTGACCATTAACAGGAGTCGGGTCTGATGTATGGAGGAGTGAGGACGGATGAAGCCATGAGAGGAGTGTGTTACATGGGGATGAATAGAGGCACAGAATCACTGTTTGGCCGTTGTCCACCTCGTGCTAAGTCGGTTGTAATGGTTTGAATCAAAGTGGACCCAAACTAGCTGGTGATTCTGTGATATTACATGATAGTAATACAGTTTGTGCATGGATAGGATTAGTGTCAGTGGAGTACCATCTATTTATATATCTAAGTTGTAGCTGTTTACACCTCCTGGGATTCTAGCCGGGGCTGAGCTCTGCGCCTCTAACATTCCAAATCGACAGAAAATCACTCCCACAGTGAAGAGAATCAGAATAGTAGCTGGTGATCTGATTCAGAGCAGATAATGATAAACAAATGCATCAAGCATCACGTATGGATAGAAAAACTTCACAGCCGTACGTGAGGGAATGGGTTGCGTGTATTCAGGTTAGGGTGGGAGTGAGTCTTGATTGTAATAAGATATGCGAGACATTGTTCCCAAGGAGCGCAGCCATTTGAGTATGATCGTGCATCAGAATCTGCTTGAAAGTACCGACTGTGCAGGAAGTGGTGCGTAATCTGCAGCGGATCTCGGCACTTAACTTTAGATATGTCGCACTTTCAGAAAATGATCCTCCAGTTCTTTGATGCACTAATTTTCACAATCAAAATCATGGACCAGAGAGAGTCGGTCTTACCGGGAGCCTCGCATCACTCATTCTTTTGCATCGTTGTTGTCGGTTACTATCTGGCATCACCTCTAACACCCATCTATTGTTGCCCTGTGACTGAGAGCTGCTGTTTCAATATTGTTGGAGTGGAGCAGCTTGTATCTCCAGGTCTGCAGTATCCCAATGAAATATGGATGCATCGCATTCTTCTCTCGTCTCGTGCAGCCTCCTGCACGGCCTCACAACCACGAAAATACTCCATTATTGATATCAATATTGCAGAATCTTCCATTCGGTGAGATCATGTCTCATCCATATGCCGGGCCTCTGTGCTCTCAGCCATGCGGGACTAAGCTGTTTCTCTCCGCTGAACCTCATTCAGCCTCTGACATTTGCCATTTTCACTGGCGATGAGATTTCCAGTGAAAAAGACATCAATTCCACCCGTTATCACCATTTATATCGTATCTCAACATTTCAAGTCTTATATTTCCAGATTATTTAATGTCCTGTCCGTGCTTTCATCCCCTGCAGCATGAGGGACGGTGATTGAAGACAGTGTTCAGTGATCTTAAAATCTTATCTGGACTTACTGTGCACAAGGCGAGATCAGATCCGAGGGCTGTGGAGTGTTGGTGCTGTGTGGCTGCACTTGGAGCACAGGGGAATGGAGAACACACTCCGGTGTAAAATATATCATATAGAGAGAGAGAGACAGATGAGAGCGATGTCTATTGAACCATATTCCCCACCAGCAGAAATGCATTGTTCCAAAATTTTGAATAACCAAAGGTCAGAGATAATTAACACCCTGTGGACGATGAACGGACGTTTTCAAAGCCAAAGAAGCAAGAACCGCGTAAGGTGGGGGAAAGTGAAGTGTACGGGAAATCCTCTGTCGAGAGACATCGCAGGAAACTACACAGAACAGTACTTCTGACTTCTCTGTTTGGAGCGAATACAGATGATGACGGATTGAAAGTTCATGAGTCACAATCTTTGCTTTCTGTGACAAAATAAGAAATGTGCATAAAGGTGCAGTGTGTAAGATTTCAGTCATTTTTGTCACTTCTAAAAATATCATATATATATAAATATGGACATTCTAATGAATTTATAATCACCTAAGTGTTTTATTTTCTTCCATTGTCCTTAACTGAGCCAATTAATGTATATTTACGTGAGCAGGGGGCCCTCTCTACGGGAGCGGCCATGTTTTTACCGTAGTAAAAGTGGACATACTAAATATCTTTTGAGTTTTAATGACAACTGAAGTCTATCATAAGTTCTCCTGCGTGCTCAGAGAAGTGCGGGTGAGGTGATGGGACATGCAACTTCACCTCTAGGTGTCACCAAACCTTACACACTGCACCTTTAATTTACCTACAGTGGTCGTAAGGCATCATATTTCACCAATGCATCCAATTCAATCATTTTTTCATTTAGTCTTTTGGGACTTCTGCAGAAACGGGTTGGTGCAGCATAACGATGTCACTGACTTCCTCCGTTGGCTCAGTCAGACTGTTTGATGCCGTTATGTGAAGTAACGCTGGCGACATCTTGCTATATGGCTGCCACAGCAGCAACTGTGCATACATGCTCAGTAATAAGGTCCTACCTTTCTCTCTCTCATGTATGTCTCACCAGTTTTGGTCCGCCAACTCACAAGCTGTGGAAGTGGCTTGGCAGGTGTGTGCGTGTGCGCGTGTGTGTGTGTGTGTGCGTGTGTGTGTGTGTGTGTGTGTGTGTGTGGTGAAGGAAGAGCACCGACAGTTGGCTTCACTGTTGTGATTATTTCTCTCATTGTCGATAGTCGCTCACACACCGGCGGCCGACCTGTGCAGCCGTGTGAGTCGATGGCGGAACACTGCATACGGCATGTTTCTGAACTGCCTCACGTGTTTCTATATTCAACGATCTTTGGAGAGTCGCCGTGTGCTCCTTGAAGCGAGGGTAGGTACGTTTACAATATTCACTTCACTGAGCAGCAGTGCACCATTCCTTTTCTTTTCGTTGTCACCAAATACCCTGCTTGAGTGACAACTTGCCGACTATAACAACATCCTCCGACTTGATCGGTGTTGCGCTGTAATCATGTGGCAATTCAAACTGATTTCTTTGTCTCCTCTCTCTTGTCTCCATGTGAGTGGACTACAAGTCTGGGTATCCTCTAACGCTTGGCTCAAGTTTGAATTTTTTCAGCTTGAGCGGCGGCAAATTGAAAACCTGGAGTAGTTGGCAGCATCGACTCGTTCAGCTCCAAGCAAAAAATGGCTGCCACTTCACTTGCATTCACTTGTCAAGCAGCACTAACAATCAGCATTCAGCTTCACTGGCATCCATCAGGAAATCATTCGCAACCTTCACATTCCCATTTTTTATTTGGGAACTTTTTTTTCCCCCTCCTCTGTGACTGGCAGGCATTTCAGTGTTGATTGCAGAAAGCACACAGGAGAAGTGGGTGTAACTGAAACGACAGTCCAAAAATTCATTTTCCATTTCTTGGAATCGGGCGACGACCAGGTAGAAGCGAGAGTGAGCAAAAATGCAAAAGGGAAACGAGGAATTATCCAGTCAGCAGTGGTTCTGCATTGATGGCAGAGGTCAGAGAAGAACGGTCTGACGAGTTTGAGCGGATAGAACTGCGACTGTTCGAGAGAATTTTTAGAGAATTTTTGAATCGCAACGTGTCAAAAATGTAAGCAGATGGACTACAGGGGCCATGTTGTGCCAATCCTGCCAGTTAAAAAACAGGAAGGTGAGACTGCCATAGCAGAGTGAGCCTGGATTGCTGCTGCAACATTTGGATCATTGGAATCAGAATTGGCATCAAAAGCATGGGCCCATCCTTTCTTCTATCCAAGCTGTTGGTGGTGCTCTAATGGTGTGTGGGATATTTTCTTTGCACACTCCGAATGGACCCCTGTGGTTGCGGCTAAGTATAGCTTGAATATGACAGCCTACCTTAGTATTTCTGCTGACAATCTACATCCCTCTTTGACGCCACCGTGGAGCCGTCTCGTGTTGGCTTCCATCAGCTGAATGAAACACCAGCTCACAACAAATGTGTGCTTTCCCCACGGGTTTTAATTCTTCGATATGCTAGTGTGACACGTATCTTCCACTTAACATTAAAGGTGCAGTTTGTGAGATTTCTGGTCAACTTATCTGCTGACATTTTTATCACCTGAATGCATGACTTTCTTTTCACGTTACCCCCCAAATGAGCCTTTCATTGTATGTTTACATGAGGAGCGGTCCCCCCCAGGGGGGCTGCCATGTTTTTACACTTGCCCATAGTGGACATACTCAACGTCTTCTGAGCTTCATTGACAAGTGAGGACGACCATAGTTTCTCCCGCACACTCAAACGGGAATGGTGAGGTAAGGGATACATGAACGTGCAACTTACAGATGTCACCAAATATTACACACTGCACCTTTAACATTGCCGCGTTGCCATGCTGCACATGATGGTAACTGATATATACCAATGCGGTTAAAACAACACATGAATGGCTGCTAAATACTGATATCTACAGGGTTCATGGACTCCTGTAATCCCCATTTTGCTTTTTTATTAATTAATGTATTTCAGATCATTCAAATTATGATTATCTGAGTTGTTTTGTTTTTTATATTTTAAGGAAATAAACCAGATACATATACGTAGATATATATACATATTTATAT
>JAFBJT010112364.1:31910-51110 GCA_016785325.1 Chascanopsetta lugubris
GAAAAAAATGACCAGAATCTCACATACTGCACCTTTAAGAAAAAAAAAAAAAAAAAAATCTCATTTGGAATAAGTATCCAGTTACCAGCCGCTGACATGTTCCCTGTTAGTATGCCCTTCAAGTGTTTTTACCAGGAGGGACGTGCACACTCACTTATCTCAACTGTCTGATGCTGACCCGAATGGGTGAACTCTGGCCCCGCCCCGAGCCGCACCAAAGCCATTAGTTTCCAGCCATTTGATCAAATGCGACTATTGATTCCCACAGGAAATGAGTTGAGTACAGATTCACCTGATCGGGGTTGTCGGCTCTCTAATGGAGAGGGAGATAGAGAGAGGGTGGGGCGAGCGAGCGAGAGACTGTCGGTGGTTGTTGTGAGTTGAGAGCAGATGAAGCAGGTTGGTGTGAAACACATGCACACAAACTGTGAGAGACACCCGGCACCTTGTTGTTCCTGACTCACTGGCAGTTTCCAGCAGCCCGAGGGCTTCATATGTTTCTGCTGTAGCAATGGGGATCAGACATGTTTCCAAATAAAGGCATCTGATCTTATATTCACCACATATAGGTGCCGAGATTCCTAGAGCTTGATATTCTTTCACTGTTCTAGACATACATCACATGGTTGTATGAAACACCATGTAATGCAAGTTTAATGCTTTTCAATTAGTTAGTAAGGCTGAAGAGTGGCATGTTTAAAAAGTGTTTGACAGAAATGTACGATTAAGAAAATTGTAAAGTCTGACATACCTTTTTATTTTAAAATGTTTTCTCAAACCAATTATTTTTGAAAATTGAATAACTGAAAGAATCAATTACTCCATAAAGTGAGATCCAGAGCAGCCCACTTTTCATTATACATTCCTTGATGTGGTTATTAAAAAGAACACGAATATAGATAATTGGTTGACCCCTTAAAGGTGCAGTGTGTACGATTTCAGTCAGTTTTTCGGTCAGTTCAGCGTGGACGTAGTAAGCATCAGCTTTAAGGACAACCGAGGGTTACCATAGGTTCTCCAGGCATGCTTGAATACGAAAGGTGAGGTGATGGATACAATATGCAACCACACCAGTAGATGTCGCCAAATCGTACGCGCCGGGCCTTTAAAGGATCTATTGTAGCCGTCCAAGGAGTCTGTTTCCGAGAGCAGACATGTGACCAGGCACTGTGACAGGTTTATAGACAGCGTGCGCCACCTGAGCCTTCACTCTCCACCGCTTGTGTGACCTCAGGCTCTGTTGTTTTAATGTCATGTGTCACGCTGGCAGAGTCAGGGGACCCTCGGGGAGTGGATGTGACCCACAAAGAGGTTAAGAGAGACACGGCAGGCAGGGGGCCAAGCTCGAGCGACACAACACAGCCCACTGCCAAGGCTACACACCTACGTCACGGCACACACACGCCGACATATTGCCAGAGGTTACTCGACTGTTTGGCATGAAGACCCTGAACCACACTGAACCAGCTGGATGGTTTAACAACCTCTGGGTATGGCAGATGACACGGAGCAGCCTGTCACAGCAGGGGGGGACAGGATGAGAACAGCGTGGAGGGAGGGCAGACCAAAGTGGCAATGTGACACTGGATCAGAGACTCGCAACACGTCTGTCTGAAGTCCTCAATGGCTCTACCAGAGTAGTTCAAGTAGTCCAACAGTAGTTGCGTTTTGTAATTGATATTTAGGGTGCCCAAAAGCGTAAGATGGAGAGAGTTGTGATGGGAAAATGCAATATTAGTTCCTGGTAGCGTTGATATCTCTGGCCTTCAGAATTCAGTTTGACGTTTGAGTACAGAGGGCAAATTACGGTGTCTTTCAACTATAGTGAGAGAACCTTTTCCATTGGAGGTTTGTATCCTGTATATTTTTGTCAGTTGACATCTAGTTATCTTTCCATATTCCTCTGGAGGCTGAACTTCAGTGAGAGTGTCTTTGAGGTGATCACTTCGAAGCTATGATGAATAAACGTGTCAAAGGTGCAGAGTGTAAGATTTTGGTTGTTTTTGTCATTTCTATTGGTGGAAGAAAATGCACCAAAACAACATACTGACATTTTTATAATCACCTAAATGTATTATTTTTTCTATTACCCTTAAATGAGCCAATTAATGTATACTTAAGCGAGGAGGGGGTCCTCTCTATGGAGGCTGCCATGTTTTTACAGTGGTAAAAGTGGACGCACTAAACATTTTAACGTTTTAATGACAACATCAGTCTCCTTCATGCTTGGAAGGTTGAGTTTGAGGTGATGGATACAACATGCAACTTCTCCTCTAGAAGTCTTACACACTGCACCTTTTAAGTAGTGTTGTAGAGTTAGTGGTTCGCTGGGAGCGTGGAAGTATCTAGCAGTGTAACAGTTCTCCAACAACACCTCCATCATCTTCCAAGTGCAGGCGCTTTGTTAGTTATTGTGTAAAGAAAGCTGCTGTTGTGGTCCAGCGGGGGGCTATTTCAAAGTAATCAATACCAATCACTGATCTTCAGCCTCCGCTGCGGAGTGAAATGGGAAATGAAAACCAATAAGAGAGGAGAAGCCCTGCCATGACTTCAGGTTTATGGACCATGCATTGAGGAAAAAGTACTATCAGTCATATGAAGAATAATGACTATTTGGATTATTTTTCATGTTGCGTGTGTCATTTGTTGTCTCATAGGGCTTTCACACTGACGGGGTCTGGGCATAGTTCTGGTTCTGGCCCCGGCTCCATGAGAACCTTGGTGCTTTCTTGCAAACCGACCCGCATTCAAACCAGTTAAAAGGGAACTGAGTAGGGAGAACGTGTGTGTGTGGTGTCACACATCGGGTCGAGACTCTGTTGTGCAATACAGAGAGCGGAAGAAACCGCGACCACGTAGAGACAGAAACAAGATGCCATCATGTAAATTAGATAAATCACATAAGGGTGTCTAGTTTGTTTCATTAAAAGAACAAAACATAAACCTGTTCAATAGGAAAGGTAACCTTAAATTACTTATATTGTTATATTGCTCTATATAGAACATTTTATTAGATAAGATTAACTTGATCTTTGGTGCCCTCCTAAAAGAAAATGTGAAAGGAAACGCTGATATAACTTATATAACATGGCACGTTCACTGATGATGTCACGGTTCCCATGGGAGAACCACAATTTTTCGGTTCCGTTGAGAATCAACTTTTCAGATTCTGAACCGATTTATTTATTTATTTATTTATTTCCAGTCTGAACGTGCCGGCCGGTTCCAATTCTGGTTTGGTAACTGGAACCGTGGCGGTTCCCTGCCACTGTGAAAGCCCTATCAGTGCAGACATGACAAGAAAAAAAATACAAAGCTGAGCGATGTAGGAGCCAATGGTCTGAAGTCTGTGCACAACCCAATTACATTCTCATGCCCTCCAATGTCTTTGTGGGTTTGAACACAATGCTGTTAATTGTTATCACTGGTGTGTGAAATCTGCATGTTGGCATGGTTGATGATTTGAATATTTAGCCTCTGTGTGTAGATGGTATGTTTGCCTCCAGTGGCTCTAATCAACCACCTTCTCGGGGTAATCATCCGAACAGCAGAGTTCCTGAACCACACCTGTGCCAGGAACAGTGTAACACATTCTGGTCTTAAAGGTGCAGTGTGTTAGATTTGCTGACATCTAGAAGTGAAGTAGCATGTTGTATCCATCATCTCACCCATACCCTTCTGATCATAGAGGAGAACCTATGCTAGACTTCATTTGTCCTTGAAACTGAATAGATGTTTAGGACGTTCACTCTGGGCTACTAGAACATGGCGGCCGTCGTAGAGAGGACCCGCTCATCGTGTAAATATACATCATTTGGCTGATTTAAGGGTAATGGAAAAAAAAAAACATTTAGGTGATTATGAATTCATGAAGATGCCAGTATATAGTTGTTTCGTAAAATTTTAGTGACAAAAACGATCAAAATCATAGACACTGCACCTCTGAGAGTTTGTGTGTCATACTGTTTAAAAAATATAATTTTCAGCTGAAGTACCATGGAACAAACTAAAAGTCAAAGGGGCAGTGTGTAAGATTTCACTCATTTATGTTATATACCAACATCTTTATGAATTTATAATCACCTAAAAGTTTCAAATGTACCCTCTAGAACATAGTTTCCCTTTCAAAACCTGCTTCAAAGAATGGACTTGATATTTTATGTAGCATAGTAATTTTGTCAAAATATGAAATAGCTATCATTAGGTTTTCTCTGTCGACCGGCTACTCTCCCTCCTGTTTCTAAAAGCCCTCCCTTGAGAACTCTCTGCCTAGACCCGTGTCACAGCTGGAAGTGTCTCCACTTTACTGAAATTTCTTTTCTGAACAAAAATCCCCCTCTGGTCTACGCTCTCTATACACAGCTGCTTGTGTCAAGGTCACCGATGACTTTCTGCTTGCGGCTGACACAGGCGTGCACTCCTGTTTATTAGTCCTTGGCCTCAACTGTAAAAGAGGACCACCGTGTCTTCTTTTGCCGTATGAATACTTGTTGGTGGAGTAAAGGTCGTGGCTCTGGATTGGATTGGTTCATTTTGTGTTTGTCAAGTTGATTCTTGTTGGTGCTCAGAGATGCCTTCTCCATGTGTGGACCTTTTATTTTCAGGGGTGCCTCGGGGATCTAGTCGGGGTCCCCTTCCTGTTCATTATCCACATGTGTAGTTCAATTCAGACAACTTTATTCATCCCCAAGGCACAATTCATACAGAGGCTCGTAGTCCAAACATGTTAGGGTGATGATAATATGTATAACAATGGTTCACCCATGTGGCTTTCGAAGTGCATACACCGTGCATCTATGTATTTTGTCAGGTGACGGAAGCAAACTGGCCAGGTACAGTTTTATATATAGAATGGTGGATTAAAAGGTCTGCGTAAATGTATTTTATTGGTACGAAATAGCAGCTACTAAGCAGTGGGTTCATAAACAGGGTCAGGAACTCACAGTAGGGAGGGAGTAACATAAACTAAGGTATATGAAAATGTTTTTATCCTTATTGTAATAAATTGAATTATAATAGGCTAATATATATTCCACCTGCTCAAGCAGCTCAACCCTCCCACATAACCCCCCCCCCCCCATTTGTCTTAAATCAATGGATATGAATGATCCAAGTATCACATACAGCTGCACACAAATTATGAAATGCGTCACTTGCGATTATATTTTTACACAAGAAAATGAAATGACATTATCTAATGTAATGCAGTTGCACACAGCTGCGTGCACTTTAGCTCAACAACCAGCTCTCTTAGCTGTATAACAGGCGCAATTAACACATGTCGCTTCTTCACAGCAATACATAGTCAAATACATTTTTTACCTCAACGCACGTTTTTCCGTCTGCGGTTTGTTTGATTGAATTGCAGAACCATAGCTATACAGGGTGGAGACATATTCAATAAAATGAGCAAGTTATTAGCCGTGGTCGGCAACACTAGCATGCTACGCTAATCTCTCATAGCACTAACTCACAGGAGTTTTTTGCGTGACAAAACTCAATAACCATTCGGTCAGGTTCGGCAAGGAAAACGCCTCTTCCCTGCACGAAAGTCCTCCAAACCGACACTCCAACAAAATGCAATTCCAACAGCTTTACAGGCAATTATCATCTTCAACTCGCTCGTCCCTCTTGCAATGCTCTGGTCTCGTGTGTGAACAACTGTTTTTTCTACCTGTACTTCCGTGCATCGCGGCGTAATGACATCACTTGTTTGGATTAGTCGAGAGGGTCGTCCCCCGAGCAGTGTTGTGTGTTTGAGTGCGATGCATGCGCATCCTACTGGTGAAAATAAGTAACTCCATCTAAAATCGACTAAACTGTATAGCTCTACGCATTGTTAAGCTGCACAAATTGGGGATTACACTGTGCGTGGAACTAATTGGTGTTGCTATAACAAAATATACATTTAACTCCCCTGAGAGCCTGAGAAAGATTGCCTTTATCACATCTCACCTTTTTTTAGTGCTGCTTCTGTCTTTATTTTGAAAAGGAGAAGGTGAAAGGAGAAACATATTGGAGAGAAACATAATAAATGTCACAAGGTTAGTGTTCAGCATTCATGCCATACACTCTACAAGGGGCTCATCACCTCCAAACTGTAGAAGTGAATTTTATCTGCCACTAGCAAGCAAAACATCTGACGACCTCACTCGATCCTACGCTGCTGCCAGGGTTCTAAACATATAGAATAACAAACATACTACCCTTTGACTGCCCTTCTCTAGTTACACACCTGCAGGTCACGAATGATTCCAAAAAATGAACTGCACGCTTTAGTCAGTCTCCTGCCGACTCAGAAATCTCAGTTCCAAAGTTTCAGCTGAAGGTGACTGGGCCCTTGCTGTTCAGGCCCCTCAGCTGTGGAGCTCACTTCCTTTAGATCTCAGTATTCCCTGTGAAATCTTTTTCTGTTTTAGATGTGTGCAGCTTTTTAAATGATTGTCTTTTTCATTAAAGGTGCAGTGATTTTGTTGTATCCATCATCTCACCTTCACCCTTCTGAGCATACAGTGTAGCAGAACCTATGGGGGACCTCAGTTATCATTAAAACTAAATTTAAAAAAAGAAAAGATCTTTAGTACATCCACTTTTACTACTTTAAAAACATGGCAGCACAAGAGAGGACCCCGCTCTTTATGTAAATATTCATTCATGGGCTCATTTAAGGGTAATGGGAAAAATAATAATTCTGTAGTTGATTATAAATGAATGAACATGTCAGCATGTAATTGTTTTGAAATATTTTTTAGAAGTTAAAAAAATGACTGAAATCGTACACTGCACCTTTAAAATGTAATTGGTGAAAACTCATATGATGTTTGAAATTGGCGATGTAGAAGGAAGAAGGATGCATTTATCTATGTTATGAAAATTGGACCCAACAGTGAAGCTGGTGGGTGGAATATATTCAAATCATTTGTAGCTTTTTCAATTATTTCCATATTTGAGTATTAATTGAATTTCAAGAGGTACTTTTATTATGAAGCATACACGGATTTGCTTTTGGAATATACTGAATAAATATTCACTATTGCAAACCAAATGTAATGTTGTGGAAATCGACTTGCTAATTTTGAAGGTCTGAAGGTGCACAAAGATTTGCAGAAAAATACAGTAGTGACCATGTTACTCTTTAAAACTTCATTTCCTCTCAATATCGACTTAACAAAATATGCACAGCGAAAACATTAAATGGATAGTTAAGAATCTAAATAAGATCGCCAGCACTTGTCATTGTTAAAAAAATTATAATAATTAGCTCGTCCCTAAAATGATTAAATCTCTTCTCGATGCCTTTAGCCATTCAAACCACCCCAATATTGTACTTGTTGTAACTCAGTTAAAAATTGGGCTGCAGTATTCGATCACTTTAAGAAATGATATGAAAGTCACCCAGGAGAAGGAGAGTGAGAGAGATATGCTATTTTTTCTCCTCTCCTTTCTGTTCTCCCTGAGTCGTGTTGATGCAACTTGTCCTCTCTTTGGGAATTAACTAGTTTACAAAAACTATTTTTCCTCGTCTGATTTACATTTCAGACGTCTTTCTGCGCTGTCTGAATTTTGAAGTGTAGTTGTTGATGGCGGTAGAAATATTCAGATTGTTTCTGAGCTGACGTTTGTGTCACCTGTTTGTCCTCTGTTTGACTTTGTTGTCTTTTGATGAAACACTTCCTCCTTCGTCTGCGATCAGCTGTCTAAACTGATATCCTACTCAGAAAAGTAACTTCCGTCCTTTCATATTTATTTTTGAACTCTTTTGTGCTATTACGATCATGTCGAATTACTTTCAGTAGAATTCCTCTTCACTGCGCCTCATTTTGACCAAGTGCTCAATCACAATCTCCAGAGATCCCAACCTTCCTCTTGACTCTTCCATCGTCACTTGAAGCCTCTTCATCTCTGCTCGTTTTGAAACTCTTGCTTTTTGTTAATGATGTCTAATTGTAGCTCAGTGTGTGCTAAAAGTTTGTCCTTCCATGCCGCCGCAGTCGAGAGGCTCTTCATCAGATTAGTGTCCGCGACTGACCGACCGCCTCGTATCCCGCTGAAACCCTCAGAAGTGACCCCTGCTCTGTGTTGGTATCTGCATGTCACCGAGTTCACAACACCAGCTCTTATCTCAAAAGAAATCAGCTCCTCTGTGAATGTAAAGTGGTGGAAAGCCTCTGGGCCCTGAATGGGCTGAACTCTCCTTAATGATCAGATAGAGTTGCTCTGTATCGAGAGACAGAGAGCACAGAGACTGAGCCACCAGCTGGTGTGTTGAGTGAATGTTACCTGCTCCTGTAGCACCTGAATCAGTGCTGGCGCTGACCCAGTTCTCTGACCACTCTGTGTCCATTATAGTGTTAAGTGTGCTTCATTGTCATCACTGTGAAATATAGAATGTTTATTAGTGGGGAATGAAGTTCTGTCAGCGAAATCCAGTCAAATTGTATATACTCAAAATACACACCCTAGAACAATGGTTCTCAACTGGTGGGTCGCAACCCAAAAGTGGGTCGCAGACTCGTTTTCAGCCTTTGACTGGGAAGAAAAAAGTTAAGAAAGACAAGAAAAATAACCCAGTGCTTTTATTTTGAAGATGATGTTTTTATGCATTGGAGTGCTGTCTGTTCATACTCCTTAACTGTAGGTGGCGACGATGCCCTATGATGGGAATAGACAAGTGCCATCTCTTAGATATGATATGATCTCAGATAATTGCCCATGGCAAAACACCATATTAAAATGAAGCTAATTGAGTTGAAAGGGGATTATTTCCCTCTCTTGCATCGCCACCTGCTGGTCATTTTTTGTTTATTATTAAACCTGTTCTTTTGTGTTGGCATTTTGTGATATCGAATTATCATGAGAAGTTGAACATTTTCCCAAATTTGGGTCATGCCTCGTCATTATGGGGTGAGAGTGTTGGGTCCTGAAGACTGGTCGAGAACCACTGCCCTAGAAAAGTGTTTTGAATCAGTCTAATTTCATCCAAATCCCATTGAGGATTGTTGACAATGTCAAAAATGTGCTCTGTGTCTCAATGCTAAAGGATTTGAAAACCAATTCCATTCCTTTTAAATTGATCTACAACCCTCCAACCTCCATCCATGGTCCTCCTCTGTCACTGCCACCCGAGCAACATTGCACCTGACCCCATTAGATCTTCCCACGAGCAGTGGGCCCCAAACCTACGCTTCTGAGAATGAGACTCGGGCTCTCCCAACTTACCCACTGTATTCTATCGAACTGCATTTCAGACAAATCTACGTTTTAGCATTTGTGTTATTGTTCTTACAAACTGCACACGTGACCTTCCAAGGAGCAGTAATGGGAACGATGCATGTAACTTCGTCACTTTCGATCAACATCTCTTCTCTGTTTGAACACATTGTTCCCAAGGCTGACATAGCGAGGAATGAAATGTTTTGAGTGTTGAAATTTCACTTTGAACTCCGCCGGCTGTTTTTAAGTGATGCGTTGTTTTGATAGTATGTGTTGTTTGTCGGCAGAGTTTACGTTTCCTTTCCAGCTGAAATCCTGGATGATGGCAATTATATGAATACGGCAGTAAACGGCAGTGACTTTCTTTGTAGTTTTTTTAATGTATGAGCAAGTGCTTTGAAGCACACTAGTAAATATCAAAGGTGCTGTGTGGAAGATTTATTGACATCTAGAGGTGTCGTTGCATGCTGTGTCCATCACCTCACCTTTAGTCTGTCGACTCTGGGCCACTGTAAAAACATGTGGCCCCCATAGCAAGGCCCCGTTCCTCAGGCTCATTTAAAGGTGCAGTGTGTAAGATATCGGTATTTTTTGTCACTTCTAAAAATATTACAAAACAATTATGTACCGACGTTTTCATGAATTTATAATCACCTAAATGTTTTATTTGTTTCCATTAGCCTTAAATGAGCCCATTAATGTATATTTACATGAGGAGGGGGTCCTCTCTATGCAGCCCCGGTTTGGGGCAGCTTGTTCTTGACACATCATCTGGGCGGAACTTTGTCCTCGTTCTTGTGTCTGACAGCTATTGTGTGATTGGTCAGAAATGTGTTGTGCACTCGAAGTTCTTGTGAAGTATGAAATGTCCTGGCCGGCAAGAACTTTGCTTTTGTTCTTGCAGCCCTGGGAGCAAGAACAAGGTTCTCTGTTCTTGCAGAGTATGTATTGAGCTTAACAGTTGGACTGATCTGCATCTAAACAGAATTGATATTAAATGTCAGTTTGTCAAAAGTGCACCAACACAGAACTCCCCATACATCACTTGTCTGTTCTCTGATAAGTTCACTTACCATTTCCCCATTTTCTACTGTGCTGCAGACCAATGCCATGCTGGCAGTGTTCTCTGTCTCTGTAGACTTGGAATCAATTCAGCACTAAGTGAATGGAGGCTGGGTGCTGTTGAAAGCTCCCACTGGGGCTGCTTATACTTCACACGGTGATAGAGCTCTGACTTTCCTCCGGTGACTCTGCTCTGCCTCCTTTGAGCTTTATTTCTTCCCCTGCCCCGTTCCGCTTTAGCTCCTCTTTCAATGGCAAGAATACAGGGAAGCAAAAATCAGGAATGTGAGCGGGTGCCAGCCAGACAGACAGACAGACAGACAGACAGGCAGGCAGAGGGAGGATGACGCCTCCATTGAGTGCACAGCACTTTTTCCACTCTTGCCTTAAAACACTGATGCGCTGTCTCGTTAATTTCCTGTGATTCTCTCTTGGGGTCGAACGCTGATGCAGGTCCATCCGGGTGTTAGGTGGGAGGGAAGAACCACGTTCAATCTGTCAGTGAACAGAGAGGCAGAGGTATATGTAAGGTCATGTCTATCTTCGTCATTTATGATCAGTTTGTCCAAGGTTTAGAGGAGCACATCATTTGAGACTACCAATTAAAGGTGCAGTGTGTTGAATTTTGTGACGTGAGGTGATGTATACAACATGCAACTTCACCATTAGCTGACACAAAATCGTACACGCTGCACCTTTAATGGGATCCTTTAAGGTTATTTGAAAAAAAAACAACAAATACATTGAGGTGATTATGAAAATGTCATTTTGACAAAAATGACCAAAATCTTACACACTGCACCATTCAGCATTTGGGCTGAAGATCACAGCTCATGTTGGGATGGAAACAGCCACACAATGGCGATACATGTGAACTCCCCTTGCGGATGACTGTTGTGGTGACTGCACAGTTTGACTGATGGGGCTGCTGGACTTTGGAATGTCCTCCTGCAGCCATGTCACAGTAAAGCACATAATGGTGCATTCCCACCAGGTCTTGGTCAGCACATTGAGCTCATCCACAATTTCATCAGGGATTTCATGTTTCCCTCAACCATAGAGGGAAGAATGGGCCATTTTCTCTCAGTTTGGCCCCACATCCCTGACGTCAACCCCTCTGTGTTACTGATTCAGTATGTTGAATGGGTAGGAAGAATCTTGCTCGTTCACCCGCCTAAGTGTCTGATCCACTCTTTAGATCAATAGGTGGTGGTAATGCACCTTTAAACTGGTTTGCAATCAACTACGAACAGAGTGAACCTGTTTTGAATTGTTTTTCGATCACATCACACATTGTGTATTACAAGTCCAATATTTAGTCAAGTTCTCTTAATGGTGCAGTTTGTGAGACATCTTGAGGTGAAGTTGCTCGTTATATCCATCACCTCACCCTCACCTGGTAACCCCCCATAGAGAGGACTTACTCCTCCTGTAAATATACATTAATGGGTTCGTTTAAGGTAATGGGAAAAAATAAAATAAAGTAAGAAAAAACCCCAAAACATTGAACGGTGATTAGAAATTGATTCAAATGTCCTCATATAATTGTTTTGTAATATATTTAGAAATGACAAAAATGACCGTAATCTTACACACTGCACCTTTAAATATATTGTAATATAATATATTGTATTTTGTATATAAAGTATATCTGTCTCTTCAAACCCATATAATCAACTAATTATGTAAGTTGCAGCGTCCATCTCCAAAGTTATTGCCTTGCTCAGTATCTGCAGCCTCTCCTGGAAATTCAGCCAGACACGTTTTGGCTCCGCATGAATATTATGGACATTTACCATCATTCACCAAAGGGCGAAAGACATAATGGTGATAAACATATTTGGACGGGACTGGAGGGATTTTATGATGCTGACTGTGAATCAAGGAGGCGGGGCATTGTTGATAGGGGACTTTGTTATGTGCCAAGGGTGTAAAGCAGATGACATTTGTAGATGGTGTTACGAATGCAAGACTGGGGAATATCCCTAAGTGACACGGTGGTCGATGCATTGCAAAGCATTTACACAATTCAAAATGGAAAATGACAAAAACGGATCTCATTGTGGAAGTTTCACAATATTGCACATGCATGGAGGGTGCTTGTGATTGGTGCTTTGCAGACTGATACATATTATTATTATTTTTAATAGTTGATGGTGAGACCCCCTAGTTGTATTTTATACAGGTTCATGCATTTTGTTTGACTTAAAGGTGCAGCGTGTAAGAGTTCGGTCATTTCTGTCATCTCTAACAATATTCCAAATCAATTAGATAATACCATTTTCATGAATTTATAGTCACCGAAATGAATTATTTTGACCAATTCCCCTTAAATGAGCCCATTAATGTATATTTACATGGGGAGCGTGTTTTCACAGTAGCCCAGAGTGGACATACTAAACATCTTTTGAGTTTCAATGACAACCAGCGTAGATTCTCCTGCATGCTCCGAAGGGTGAGGGTGAGTTGATGGATACAACATGCAAAATTCACCTACAGATGGCACCAAATCTTACATACTGCACCTTTAATGTGTTGAAAAATAGACAAGGCAATTCATTTTACAGCTATGCACAGAGAGGTCATCATTGTGCTCCACATAGATAAAACAGCTAAAACTGTACACATGATAAGCTTAATCTACAATACAAGGTTAACACATTGAGCTCAAATGAACAAACATGCTTACAATGTTGACATTATCTACGTGTATTTTTTATAATTAGCTTAAAGGGCCATATGGTATTGGTGGAAATTAATGAAATGGAATCAAAAGGCAGAGTCATTATCACTGTGTTTTATGTTTCATTATAGGAACTTGTATAAATGCATTGCCATCTTCTGAATTTAAATGCAAAAATAAATTGTCTAATGCTCTTTAGACATAATGTAAACATCCAGATTTAGTGGTAACATCAATGTCCCTATTCACATACACTCAGGTTAGATTCTTGATACACTTTGAGAATTCTGCATTTCTCGACTGAAGCACAGTATATATTGCAAATATATGGGTATTGCATTTATTCAACTTGAGGAAGCACTCGGTTAACTCCTCCGTGATTGTGTGGAAACCTTTTCTCTGAGTGTTCTTTACCAGCACTATGACAACTTTCCTCTCTCTGCCACATGGTATTTCTGCAACATTACATACATATATTTTCACGATTCCTTCGCTTTGTGTCCTCGGGGAGGTAATGTGACACACCCCACAGGTTCGTCTTGACATTTCCATTTTTAAAGATGACTTGGAGGCAACGCTATGCTGAAACTCTCTGACGGCACTTTCAGAGCTGAGCAGTTTCCACCACATTGCATCACCTGACAGAAATCTGCTCTGATTTACTCAACAAATGTACCTGCTCGTATTTAAGAACAACGCTGGAATGATGATGTGGAGCCCGACCTTGTGATCAACCACTGGCACAAGTACTCAAATGGCCTCAGCAGTGGACCATAATAATGGACACTTAAAGGTGCAGTGTGTGCGATTAGGTGAGATCTACTGGGGAGGTTGCGTTTTGTATCCATCACCTCACCTTCACCCTTCCTAGCATGAAGGAGAACTTATGGTAGACTTCAGTTGTCATTAAAACTCAAAAGATGCTTAGTATGTCCACTCCGAGCTACTGTAAAAACATGGCAGCCTCCATAGAGAGAACCCCCCCCCCCACACACACACACTCATGTAAATATACATTAAATAGCTCATTTAAGAGTAATGGATAAAAATAATTTCATGAAAATGTCAGCATGTAATTGTTTTGTAAAATGTTTCGAAGTTACAAAAATGACGTACACACTGCCCCTTTAAAGTGTAATTGGTGAACACTCATATTCTGTTTGAAATTGGTGGTTTAGAATGAAGAAGGACGCATTTTTATGCATGTTATGAAAAACGCTGTTGCAGGTGGACACAACAGTGAAGCTGGTGGGCGGAATATATTCACATCATTAGCTGCTTGTAAAAACTCTAAACATGGGTATTGTATGATCTGTAAAGCAGGTGATTAAATGATCCCCTCACACTTCAAGCGTTCATGGTAGAGATGATGTTCTTCACTGAGCCTTTTCACAAATGTTCTGTTAATGAGCAGCTCTCGAGGGACTAATGAAGAGGATAACCACACAAGTTCTTATTATGTTGGTATTTTTTTTTTATATTAGATGTATTGGAAAAAAACAACAAAAAATAATCAAAAAAAAAAACAGGAGGAGAATACTCACTGTTCCAGATTTAGCTGTGGGCCAGAATCCATCTGCTGTCCCAGGGCAGGTGTCCCAGAGTAGGACTAAAGATCACTAATAGAAATAGGTCAGTATTCTGTTCGCAACCACACAGCCATAGGCGCACACACACACACACACACACACACACACACACACACAGTAATACTTTGAATACATCATTTTGTCGCGATTATTATTACGATGATATTATTTTGTACTCTAACATTACTGCAGCTGCTGCTGTTACTTCCATTATGCGTATTATTATCACTTATTATTACCATTATTTGATATTTGATATTTAAATAGACGGGATCGATGTCAAGCTATCAAATGGGAACATGTTGTAGCCACCATATCAATAATCCACAATCAATTGCATTTCACTTTAACTGAGTATGTGTGTATTTTAATGTGTTTAATTGTCGAATAGCAATCACAGTACATACCCGTATAGAGTGAGACACATTATGACCTCACAGGTTGCACTGTTTCTACAAATACATGGAGTATTGAATGGATGAGGACCACAGACCACGTTTTAGATCGAAGACACTTAGTGAGTCAGTCTGAGGTCACATTTCTCTGGGCTGCCTGACATTTGAACCGGTGAACCCACAGTGTATCGAATATTATATAGACATGGCCTCCAGATTAAATCAAGTGGATTGAAGGATTAGTATGTATCTGATGGAGTGTTTAAAATGTCAGTCTCCTGGATGATAAGGGGAACAAAGGGAGGCGTGGCACAAAAAAAAAAAGGAAAAGGAGGAATGGAAAAATATGAAAAGAAATGCTTTTAAAGAGAGTCCTGATGTCCTCCCACTTCCTTCATAGCTACTGACCATGCTTATGATGTTAGATTATGATGTTATCATGGCTCAATGGCCCATGAGAGGCCATATAATGTGAGGAAATGGAAACAGAGATTGGGTTTTCTCCACCATATCGCTCTTACGCTTTTTTCATCTTCCTTCCAAATGCCATGTGTTTGTGGATTCTGTGAGTCTGGACCAGTGCTGGGTATTGTAATGAAAAGCATCATGGGAAATCAGAGAGTGGCTGGCTGTGGTGTGTGTGTGTAGAGCGTATTTTCATTAAAAGCAGATTTGAACGTGTTTGCTACTCCCTTTGATTGAATAATGACATGTTGTGTTTCCTGTGCATCTAAACACGTGTCTGCTCTCATACTGTGCCTCAGTGAGAGCTCATCCATGGTGGATGTTTTGAAGCTGTCATTGAGCATAACGAGAAGAGATCCCCTGCAACGTGTGATCTTATTTTGAAAAGGACTGAATCTGTGTCATGGTTGTGATTTCCATTGTTTCCACATTCAAATCAAATCAGGGGTTAAAGGTGCAGCGTGTAATATTTTGCTTATTTTTCTATACATATTACAAGATAATTACATACTGACATTTTCCTGAATGTATAATGACATAAATGCATTATTTTTTATCCATTACCCTTAAATGAGCCATTTAATGTTTATATCCATGAGGATGCCTGACATTTTCAAGGAAATAAAACATCTCTCGGCTCTCAGCTCACTGGTTTGCACATCCATAGAAATAGAAATTGAAAAACTTGGTTTGCTATTAGGTTTGACATTTCCTGAGATCTTCATTTATTTTCAGTGAGTCGAAACTGCTGTCAGTTCTCAGGGCTCTCTTTACACACAGAAACTAGCAAACATGCTTGGGTGTGTTAAGGAGTATGCGTGTGTGTGTGTGTGTGTGTGTGTGTTTGTGCGTGTGCGTGTGTGTATGTGTGTGATCACATCTGCTTCCATCCATTCCACCCGCTTTTGGTCTCTCCCTCCCAAAAAGACACATTAGTCTCCAGTAATGACTTTGGCTGAGGGTTTCTTTCCATTAGTGCTCAAAACTGTGACCTTCAGCGGATTCATAATCTAACAGTGTAGCCTCTTATGTGCTTCTTGTGAGATACTCATAATTGTGATCAAGTGCTAACTATTTATTTTATCTCTCCCTCTCTTTTATTCATTTATTTATTTTTTTGACACCGCCCCCCCTGATGTGCTCCGACCTGGACATCCATCGCTGGATCCTCGTGAACAGGTAAAACTACGTGTGATGTGTTTGTTCTTTTGCAGGACGTCTGCTTGTCATGGAACAAGCCGACCCTCAGTTTCACATGCTGCTGTTTCCAAATGTCAAGATGACTGTAATTACATTTTTAGTCATCCCTGCTTCCTGCTACATTGGGGCTGTGCAGACCAGTTGCCGCTTGTTTGTGTAATCCCGCCCCATGCGGTGACAACCATATGGTTGGTTTTTTTAGCTCGTGTGATTAACTGCGTTTACCAGAGTCAGCTGCTTTGGTGTCAGAACAGCACCGGGGTACTTGCTGTCAGTTGTCGGTGTGACATGTGCTTTAAATGATTCATTTCGATATTAGTTTCCTCCTGGTTTGTGAATTACGGGCCTCTGCTTTACTCGCTGATAAGTTCATATGCAGTATTTCTACGAGTCTCTAATAAGAAAAGCTGCTCGGCTCATCTAGTGGGTAACTAATGTTTTGTGTGTTGAACTTCGTAGATCAGACACTGGAGCGCAGTTAATTAAAGGTAAAGCGCCATGTGTTCCCTGCAGTAGGTGGACGAGCGTAGAGGAGCGATTCATGTAGGAATTCCTCAGAAAAGGTCAGAGGCTTTGCTGTGAGTTTTTTTACCAAATATATTGGTCATCGCATTCTTCGTAATACAACCTTGGTCAGACTCTGAAACTCTGCTGTGCATGCAACTAGAGCTGCAGCTAAGAATCTTTTTTTACAATCGATTCATTGAATTCTTCGATTCGATTCAACGATTATTTGAAAAGGCAGAAAAATAGTACAAACATGAAACAACATGTCTTAAAATGACGACTCGACCATTATCCGACTTATCCCGATATTTTCATGTCTATTCGGCCTATAGACATCGTCACTGGTGTGCGTGTGTGTGTGTGCGTGCGTGTATGTGTGTGTGTGCAGACTCGTGCGCATCTTATAAGCGTTCATGAATGAGAAGCAGCGTATGTTTCGTCAGTTCCTTTACCTCGAAGATTCGATTATTCGATTCAGGGAATTCGGAGCTCGAATGAGTCGATTCATCGATGAATAATTTCAGCTCTACATACGACCATCACTGTGAATGCACAATATCTGTATTTCACATCCTTGCGGAGGACTTCGGATATTTGCTTGTTTCTTGATCCCGTGTTGTGTTTCAGGCTAACGTGTGAGATCATTACTGACGGATATGTTCGCTTCGATGGGAAGTTACAGCAGCCATACGACAGAGCTAACGGCTTAGTACTCGACAGTCTGACAGCTTTCACACACAGGCGCACACACACACACACAGGCGCACACACACACACACAGGCACACACACACACAGCCTCCTCTTGGCACAGTCCACACAGACTGTGTTCATATTTTTATCAGGCACCAACCCCTCGGAGTTTAATATCTTAACTCCAGTCTCCAGTAAGTGAACCTTGTAGGATGCAATCATCCTCAATTTAGTTGATTAGCTGCTGGTCAGCAAAGTACATTGCTTCGTTTTCCCGCCCCCAAATCTGGCAACGCGACCCACAACTCGACCGTTTCCGCACTAGACTCTGGCAGTCGATGAAAGCTGCGCAAAGTGTGTCTCGACAAACAGAGGAAGCATGACTCCTTTTCTTGTTTCCACCTCAAAAATCTGTACTTGAATAGAGCAAGTCTGCAAGTGAGACCTCCCATCAAGTGAGACCTCCAGTGTTGGCAGACTCACAAAGAACCTGGTTGACCGTTTGACCTGATGGATTTGAGTATACATTATGTACATTTAGCCTTTTTTTAGGTTAATATAAATCAAACTTTACATGATCTATGCCTATGTGAATATATAGTGGAATCACATGAAAGGTGCTCTTCCTGTTCCAGTTTGTGCATGGGTCGCATGATTCACACAATCTGCTCATATCCATCTGCCCTTCTTCTGTTTGATTTCAGTCCAATGGCAACGTTGGCTTGCAAGCCCTTCATTGGACCTTTCGATGACCATCTCCAGAAGCTGCAGTCAATTACAAAGTGTCGCACTTACCAGAGGACAACCGTAATCTATTGGTTGGCCTCATACTGTGGTCAAATTTAAATGAGATTGCCATTGCATCTTATTCTGTTGTCAGAGCCCACACGTCCTGTTTATATGTTCTGTGATCTGGCTCCAACACTCAGAGCTGGATTTTTAATTATCAACCACCTTAAGGGCTGTATTCATTCTTGATTTCGTGGTGTCAGTCACTCACGTGTGTGATCGTACACGGCAGCGATCGTCCAATACTTGGTGGTTTCCTCCTGCATGCGCGTAGAGAATAACAATGGAAATAGAGTAGTCTTGCAAACAATGCAATTAGGAATCTTAAGCTATTTCCTAACCAGGACAGATGCGGTAGACGTATCGTCTCCTCAGCTTTGCAGCTGAGGCGACGGGCAGAGGCAGATAAAATGTGAGGTTACCCATCGCAACCTCAGAGTCAGACATGGGCAGAGTGGTTAGTGGTGATGGTCTGTTGAGAAAACTCCGGTCTGACAGGAGAAGTGGAAGTCAGCGAGTGAGCTAACAAGTCCGTAGAGATTGAACAGTTCTTACGGGGGTTGTGGGGATGGGGGGGGGGGGTGGGGGTGGCGGGGGGGGCAGCG
>JAFBJT010112365.1:0-17349 GCA_016785325.1 Chascanopsetta lugubris
GGGGGGGGGGGGGGGGCTCCTGTAGCTCGAAGTGCTGAGGAAGTCGATGCTGGTTCTGAAAGGAAGTGGACAGAATACAGAGTGCAGCGCAGTTTGTTTGGGTCAGGGCTGATTTGTCAGCAAACACGATATGAGGCAGGTGGGCTTAATGTTATTGGTGTACCATCTCTCTCTCTCTCTATATATATATATATATATATGTATATATATACATACACACATACATATTAGTATAGTTCTATGTATTCAAGTTACGACTCCCTCAATTAATTTACTACAACATCATTGTGGAGAAAGAAAGAAGAGAAAGAATATCTCAGGACCCTCTGTCACCTCCTGTGCTGGATGATCTATTTCCACGGCCTAGTTTACTTTAGATCATGTCGACACTTGTAGTGTTATTATAACTTGCAGACTCATCCTCTAGGCCTCTGTTCTTCGTGTTCCTCGCCGTTCCTCCTCCCCCTCCACCCCATCATCCCGAGCCTAATTAATCCAGAGGGATTTCTCCCTTTAATCCCGAAACGTTTCACGGCAAAATCCGAAAGAATGGAGTCAAGGAAAAGCCCTCAGCGCCGGCAGCGTTTTGCGCACGATCAATCCGGATTGTTTACCTCTGAGTCACTGAACTTTAAAGGGTAAACACGGCGTGGTTACATGATCAGGGATGATGGATGAGCAGCCAGTTGGAGCCGCACACTGGGTTTGCTTTGGGCCTAATGTGTTGATCTTTCCCATCAGATCAGCATCACGGTGATCGAGGCCCGGCAGCTGATCGGCCTCAACATGGACCCTGTGGTGTGCGTGGAGATCGGCGATGACAAGAAGTACACGTCCATGAAGGAGTCCACCAACTGCCCCTACTTCAACGAGGTGAGGGCAGAGGGCGATGGTGAATCATTTACATCGGGGTAACAAGCTTCCTGTTAATCACTTTGACTTTTCTCCCATTAGAATCAAAGTACAACGTTGACATTCCCTTTTTTTATTTTTTTATTTATTCATGGCCTTAAAGGTAAAGTATGAGGGGTTTGTAGGTGTAGATGTTTGAAAACACCAGGGTTGGCCCCTCCTCCCCTCCCCAGCAGCACAAGAAGGGCGTGGTACGTGAGGAACATACCCTTCTTCCACACTATTCTGGGAAAGAAATACATTTGTAGCCGAAATGCTTCCAGATAATTGGGCTAATCTCCACATAATAGTGAGAACGCACAGTGGGAAAGCAGCAGCTCTGCAGATTAACACACCACACTATTACCTTTGAATGAGTCTGCTCATTGTAATGTTTTTTTTATTATCCTGCGTGCTCTGCTGAAAGCGGCTGAATGTGCCATCAGTCACTCTATTTGGAACCGTGATGTCCCTCTGATGTTTGCGGATGAAGCTGACTGAGATTCGATCCAGAAGAATTGAAACTGCAGAGGCGTAAACATTGTTTTTCACACTGCATAAGAATCAATTGTTGCTGGTTCATTTCTGTTTGAATCAACCAATTCAAATTCCAGTGGTTCGATTCCCACCCGCGTGCTCTTGACCAAATCAGAAAACCCTAAATTGTCCATAATGGCGAATCAACAAGTGCTATGTGGTGTTGTCTGTGTGATGTAAAGCACTTGACGTACTTGTGAAGACTAGTTCAGTAGATAGTGTGTAAATGGTCCCTTCAACCAACTCACTGATATGGTCACCATGACGACCATAACCTTGAAAGTTGCCAACAATCACTATTGTCATGCAGTAAATGTACCTCATGTCAGCGCCGCCGTGAAAGGCAGCAGATGATTCTCACAAACAAACAAGATACTTCTCACTTCCTGCAGATATTTGGGAACAAAATAACCTTAGTGCATAAAAAAAAATATATATATAATATAAATATAAATTCATGATCCAGTGAAGTTGGGATTTACTGAACCACCATATAAAACACTCCCAACCAGACAGTTCCTGGCTCCCTGTGAATCCTAACCCGAACCCTGGAGCTGAGTGGAATCCCCCCGTGTTGATGTTGGAGGGACTCGTGCGGAGCTCGGAGTCAGCTCCTGCAGGGAGTGAAGCCACGCTTTGTCCGCCATCGATTCTCCTCAGGTTCCACTCTAGTCCCCCTGCAGGGAGGGAGAGGAAGGAGATAGAGCCATCCGCGTAACTGAGGCGCACCCGCTTTGTCCGGGACTCCCTCAGTGGTCATTTCAGCGGGGTTCATGTGGTCCTCTGCCCACAAACTCACATTCGTTTTATGCTTTTTCTAAGAACCACTGAGAAATACCGGAATGTTTTGCTCTTCATCCTTTATTGCTCACCTTAAAGTCTGCGGGATTGAACTTAAATCACAATATATACCGCCTCATGAGAGAGTAATCCCTCTCGGTCATCTTTAATGAACCACCGGACGCTTGTGCGGATCTGCAGAGACGCTGCTCTCTGCCTGCATCCGCTCGTTTTGCTGCGGACAGGCCATTTCTGGATGGCGGTTTGTTTATTTCACGCAATGAATCCGCGCGGAATTCGACTCGAGTACGAGGTCATGCGTGAAACATCAAAAAGTGAAAGTACAAAGTGACTTTTTTGGGACCACTAGGAGTTCATGCAGTGTGTCCACTTCATCCAGCCTGCAGTTACATCTTGACCCACATGCACAGACGCTGCTCCCCATGTCTTCACTTCACTGCGCAGAGACAAGAAGACTTTGATGAGGACTTGTAAATTATCCATTTCGTTTCAAGCCTCCTTATCTGCACTTCTAAAGGACTGAAACCAACGGAGGGGCTGGAGTTTCAAACATCCACGTGTCTGCGTGGGCGACCCAGTGTTGACCCTTTCTCCACATCACGCAAAAACAAAACTGTCACTCGCGGGCGTGAATGAGAATATCAGGTTTTTATTGATTGCGTCAGATCCTCAGGTGAACTCCGCGTTTGCCCTTTTCTCAAGCTACAATTCGTCTTGGCTCGATAGATCGAAATGTGTTTTCTAACGGACGATTCATCATCTCCGCTCTCTGCAGTATTTCGTCTTCGACTTCCACGTCCCTCCTCACGTCATGTTTGACAAGATCATCAAGCTCTCGGTAAGTACAGTTCATATCATGTTACTTTACTTTTAAACTTAAAGCTGAACAAAAACATTACCTTTATTACGTGGTGGATCAGGGAGGAGGGGATATTTCAGCCCTGTGGGAAGGTATGAAAAAATATTGCCGGTTATTGCGTTAATGAGGTGAAATGACGTTCGCAGAGAGTCACTCACGCTAAATGTTTTATGTTGCAGATTTCATGCAGCCTCTCATTTACCACCATTGCAAATAGCCAGCTGTCATCCTGCAGCTCTCATGGGTTTATGAAGGATGATCGATGACGATGATGCTTCAATACTCCGATCACTTGTGACCGCATGTTTACGTCGTAGGTGATTCACTCGAAAAACCTGCTTCGGAGCGGGACCTTGGTGGGAACGTTCAAGATGGACGTGGGGACTGTTTATTCTCAGCCTGGTAAAAAAATATCCCGTCCCGATAATCACCTTCGAAAATCATATTTGTGTTCAGCTGGGGGTGAAATATATGCTTGTCTGTGGCAGAGCACCAGTTTTACCACAAGTGGGCCAGTCTGTCGGACCCTGACGACATCACCGCGGGGTGCAAAGGCTATGTAAAGTGCGACATCGCTGTGGTGGGGAAGGGCGACAACATCAAGACCCCACACAAGGCCAACGAGACGGACGAAGATGACATAGAGGGGTAATGAGCTTTAATGAATGCTTTTGATCATTCAGATTCAACTCATACTGAGAATAAAACAAAGATGTGTAGTCACTGCTGTCATTCCATTCAAACAATTATATATATTTAGATTTAGGGGATATTTCACAGTACAGTTTTTTTTTACTATTTTGATTGTTTATGAGATTTCTAATTCCGCAAATGTAAGAATTCTTGCTTTTGTCTCTCTTAAACTGTATTTCGATTAGTCGTCACTCTACGGAGGTCGCCACCTTGCGCCGTCATGTATTTCCAGATGCCTAGAGTGGACAAACTAAAAGCAATTTGAGTTTTACCGACACCTGAAGGCTACTTTTGCCTCTCCTATATGCTCTGAGGGAAGGGTGGAGTGATGGGTATTCAGCTGCAACTTTCAACTTTCACCAGGAAGCAGTAGAGAGACAGATGTTGTTGTTGTTGTTGTTGTTTGTCGTACAGGAACCTCTTGCTCCCAGAGGGCATCCCAGCTGAGAGGCAGTGGGCCAGATTCCACGTGAAGATCTATCGAGCAGAGGGACTTCCAAAGATGAACACCAGCATCATGGCAAACGTGAAGAAAGCCTTTATCGGAGAGAACAGAGACCTGGTGGACCCTTACGTTCAAGTGCAGTTCGCCGGCCAGAAAGTAAAATCACCCTCCTCCTCCTCCTGAAAAGTTCCAACGACGGAAACAACAGCACCCGGTAGATCGGAACTGAGTGTTTTACTACCTTGTGCCTCCAGGGGAAAACCTCCGTTCAGAAGAGCAGTTACGAGCCGATCTGGAACGAGCAGCTGGTCTTCACCGAACTCTTCCCTCCGCTCTGCAAACGCCTGAAGGTCCAGATCCGAGACTCGGACAAGGTCAACGACGTGGCCATAGGAACCCACTTCATTGACCTGCGCAAGATATCCAACGACGGCGATAAAGGTTGGTGAAGACGCGCGGGAACGCGCGTCCGTCTCCTCAGTATTGATCGTCTTCGGTATTGAGACGGCACCGAACGCGTTGACATTTCACCGCGCGTCGTCGTTAGCAGAGCTGGATCGAGGATCCGGACGCTCGACCCACCTGACCCTCGGCTAACGGCCGTGTGAATTCGTCTGGGGTCGTTTAAATCAGCAGGTGTCCGATACAGACGTTAGCACTGATTAGACCCAACGACAATGAAACACAGATTCATAGTCATTCGCATTCTCAGACTGTTCCTCCATCACAAGTCTTTCTTTCGCACTGGCGAAGCATGTCCGTGTATAACTGAGAGAAGAGCTGGTGAGTGTGATCAGACTATGGAAAAACATTGAAGTCCAATCAAAGGATGAAAACATTGTTGCTCAATTCTGGATGGAGTTACTTCCTCGCTGTATACGGGGTGAAAAAAAAAAAAATAGAGGGACATTGAAAGACGATTGACTTTCCTGTACGGTGCTTTAAGAGAACCGCGATTATCATCAGTCAAGTACAACAATCGTCGGTCTGCTGTCTGGACAGGACGAGATAAGGAGGGTTTGAAGGAGCAGGTCGTAAAAGTAAAGACGAAGCAAAATAATTATTGACCAGAGGACGTCACGTCACTGTCCCCAGGGTTCCTGCCCACTCTGGGCCCGGCCTGGGTCAACATGTACGGTTCCACCCGTCAGTACACGCTGATGGACGAGCACCAGGACCTGAACGATGGACTCGGGGAAGGAGTCTCCTTCAGGGCCCGGCTGCTGCTCTCTGTCGCCGTGGAGATCCTGGACACCACCTTGCCGGAGGTTCTCAGCTCCACCGAGGTGCAGGTGGAGAGTGTCTCCAACATCTCAGAGGTGAGAGCATTTTCGTGTGTGTTTGTGTCACGGGATGGAATTATTCAAAGCAAAGTACCTCAAAATACAGTTGAAAGGCACAGCGTTGGCATGTTGGCTTCACTACTCGTGACATTTCAGTTGCGTGTCCTTTCTCTGGACCAGAATGGACAGACTTGAATCTTGGACTGTCTGTTAAAGATGGACACGGCGTCCATCCCATAGGTTTCCGCAGCTCTCTCGTGGGCAAAGAGGCGGAGCACAGGTGGAGCCGGAGAGCTGGGCCCGTGGTGCTGTCGCAGCATCCGCAGAACGTGCCAGGTCTGCCCAGGTGTCTCACTCAAGAAGCCACGCCCCTTAATTACGCACTATTTCAAATGTCATTAGAAGGAAGATATGCGAGTTTGTCGCGTTTGTGGTCATGGGAAAACATGTTTAATTCACCTCTAAACTTTGCTTTCGGAGCCAGCCTCAAGTGGCCACCCTGTGAATTGCAGGTTATTTTTATTGGCCTCCTCCCTGAGCTCAAATGAAAACTGAAGCTTCCATCAAATCTTCAAAATGCCCGGAAGCGGACGGGTGACACCGGGTGTATTCCGCTGCAATGTGCACCCTCACAAAGAGATGCCACTCATTTTCCACAAACTACACCTTTGAACACGGAGTTGTTTGACCTCCATTGACTCTGTGACCCTACAATAAAAAATGCATTGGCATGTGTGTAGTTAACTGCCCACCAGGGAAATCAGACGCATCAGATGCGACGGCCCGGGGCAAACCTGGCAGCTATTTGACCTCTCGGCTGTTTGGGTGTGAACGTGTCTCCAGGGATCGGCGGTTAATGCCAGTATGTGCCACATGCCATGTGCAGGTTTAAGGCTCCGTGCGTTTACCTGAGAAGCTGCTTTAGAAGAACCCTGTTATATATATTTTATGAACAACCGTATGAATGAGCAGGGGTGTGGTGCCGAAAACAAGGAGCTCAGTGACTCAGAGGAGAGACAGGTGAGCTTTGTGTGAACGTCGAATTATTAAAAAAAGCAGCTCCTGCTGTAGTCGCTCGGCAGACACGGACACTAAAATGGAAACGCGCTGATCCAATAGAAAGTTCCCGCTATATGTTTATGGCCGTCTGCTCTCCTTGCCAGAGCGCCACGGGGAAAATGGAGGAGTTCTTCCTCTTCGGCTCTTTCCTGGAGGCGACGATGATCGACAGGAAGATCGGTGACAAACCCATAAGTTTCGAAATCACCATAGGTAAAATGAAACCCTGCAAAATAAGCCACGAATGTGTCACCGCGCGGGAGATCAAACCGGAGCGACCCTGTCGCGTTGCAGGTAACTATGGCAACCAGATCGACGGCGTCAGCAAGCCCTCGTCGGCGAAGAAGAAGAAGAAGGACGCGGAGAACGAAGAGGAGGAGAGCGAGCTCATCGCCAACTCCAGTGAGGAGGAGGCGGCGGACGAGGATGCAGACCTGGCGTCGGTCTCCTCCACTCCCCTCATGAGGCCCGTCATCACCGACAGGTCAGAGGTCGAGTGTGGCCGTGGTGAGAGGAAGGAAGTTGGAAGCTTGTTTGTGTTGTTTATTTAGTCACAGTGGAGGTTTTAGCCAAATCCAACCCTGGCGATTACGTATTTGCAGTGTTCAGGGTTGGTACCATTCCCACTGGCAGCATCCTGGCTATAATTCACTATGGCGATAAAGTCATTGCACGATGAAACGCTCATCAGCGGAGAGTGGGTTTTCAGACCGCTCAGCGATGCTTACATTTTACAGGAACTACTTCCATCTGCCGTACTTCGAGAAGAAGCCGTGCGTCTACATCAAGAGTTGGTGGCAGGACCAGAGACGACGACTGTACAACTCCAACGTGATGGATAAGATCGCTGACAAGCTGGTCAGTGTGGCGTCAGGGTGACGGGTGTCGAGGGGCTCGAGCGGAGATTCTCTGTCCGATCGAAAAAGGAAACAAAAAAAAATGATGACAAAGCATAATGATAGGAAAGAACTCAACACGGAATCATTCTATGAAACAGTATAACATAACAAATCAAAAATATTCAGTGAGATTATAATGATCATTTTCCTACTTGGTTTACATTTATGATTCAGCATGGTCCTATCACAAAGGCCAGTGTATGAAAGCTGTCGTGCTCTTCATACTGTGCCGTATTAATAAGCTATTGGTTTTAAGTAGCACCTCGATTGAGTAAATCTGAAGTGAGATTAGGTGGATTATTATTATCAGTATTAAGTTGCATCACATTTCTGTATCTAAATAAGGCACAAGCACTTCCGATTTTTGCGTAAATTCAAGTAAATTATACTTTCCGCCATTGGTATTTGCAGACGACAGTCCGAGATGCACAGACTGTACCTGTTCTGTGCTCAGCTGTGCTGTTTGTGTGTGTCCCTGCAGGAGGAGGGTTTGAATGATGTCCAGGAGGTCATAAAGACAGAGAAGGCCTTTCCGGAGCGCAGACTCAGGGGAGTGCTGGAGGAGCTCAGCCTCGGCTGCAGGCAAGCGGCACAGTGATAATATTTAGGGGTCACGGTCGTGCGTCCCCATTACCGAGAGTCTCTCCGCAGAGTGAGATTTGTAAGACAGAAGTAAGTGCTGGGGAGAGCGTGATCTCATCAATACCCAGCTACACGCAGACTGGTTTTAAAAAGTGAATATTTCCATACCAAAGATTGTTGCGCCGCCCTCTTCGTATCAGCGAGCGTCTCAGAAACCCAGTCTTCATGGTCGTCATGGTGAAAGAAGCCTGCGGTTTCCCTTTGTTCTTTTCCTGACTGTTTTTCAGCTTTAGTCCACTGACTGTATTCTGCTGTTTCAGGACATTTGTGCATATCGCTTTATATTCATAAGTCATTCTCCTGTCTCACCCGGCATGTGTTGTCTGGTCCTTCTCAGCCGCTTCGTGACTCTGGCCAACAAGGACGTGAACCAGGCGGGCAGGACCAAACTGGACCGAGAGCGGCTCAAGTCCTGCATGAGGGAAATGGTCAGCAGATTATTGTAACTATAGTTAACAGAGCCGACCGAGGAGAGTGGAAATAGGAATGTGACTTCTCTGAGTACTTTCGCAGCTCTAGCTGACTGTTAGAATCCAGGTAGGACCGTGTGCAGGGGTGTAACGGGGACTGAGGAAGAGGAGGGTTCCGTGTGAAGAACATGAACAGCCGATCGTGTGCAAGGAGTCATTATTGTGGAAAGTCTCCATTAAATAGCTATTAGCTCCTTTAATGTGTGTGTGTACAGCAGATGGAGTGGGTTTCATCGTTATCACGATTTAACATGTATTTAAAGGGACAGAATGTAGGATTTAGTGACATCTAGAGGTGGAGTTGCGTGCACGCCCCTGCCCTCAACCTTTCCCTTTCAGACATATAGGAGAATCTCAGGAAGTTGAATAGATTCTGAGCTCCTGTGTAAACATGATGATTCAACATGGCCGCCTCCATGGAGAGCACCTGCTCTTAATTAATATGGCAAGGGCTCTTTGTAGAGCAGTGAAGTATAAGTAGAGTATATTGAATATAATTATTCATACATAGTACAGTTTGTTCCCCTGAATCTTATATCCAATTATATCTACAAATGAGATCTATTTGTACTTTTGTCCACAGTAAATGATGATTCAAGTACAAATGACGAATAATTAAGCGTGACGATTCTTCCCCTCCTGCAGGAGAGCATGGGTCAGCAGGCCCGGCAGATCCGGACTCAGGTGAAGAAGAACACCTTCAGAGACAAACTCAAACTGGCGCAGAACTTCCTCCAGAAGCTTCGCTTCCTGGCCGATGAGGTGCAGATTTGTCTCTTTCATTGTCTCCGAAACACGCGCACCACCGTCAAACCTGCTTCACGGCACCACGGCGGGTGACGATAGGGCAAAGAGTCGCAGGAGTCACCTCTCTGCACATTGATCTCCCCTCAGCCTCAGCACAGCATCCCCGATGTCTTCGTTTGGATGATGAGCAGCAACAAGCGCATCGCTTACGCCCGCATCCCCTCCAAAGACATCCTGTTCTCCGTCGTGGACGAGGAAGCCGGCCGGGACTGCGGAAAAGTCAAAGCCGTCTTCCTCAAGGTATCGTCCGCTCACCCTGCTCCTCCGCTCTCACTCAACCCTGACGATTCAAAACTCTCCTTATCGGCTCAAACTGCAAAAAAAAAAAACCCAGAGTGTTAAAGCCACGACACAAGATCGTTATCGACAAGTGTAACGTATAGACTTGTATGTCGGTGACAGCTGCACCGGAGAGGAGGCTGAAAATCAATTGTGATATTAATGCGCGTGGATCGGTCCTCGTTGCGGGAATGTGTCCAAGTGTGGACTGATTGCGCTCGTGCCGATGAAACCAGAGCGAGGAGGTCGCACCGCGCCGATGTTTTCCATCCACCGGGAAACGCGAGCCTCTTCGATGGAGCCGAGGATTCAGCTCACGTCCGTCCTCTCTTTCGACAGCTGCCCGGCAAGAAAGGCTTCGGCCCGGCCGGCTGGACGGTCCAAGCCAAGCTGGAGTTGTACCTCTGGCTGGGCCTCAACAAACAGCGCAAGGACTTCCTCAGTGGTCTGCCCAATGGTTTTGAAGAGATCAAAGATGCCAAGATGGGCCCCGTCCTTCAGTCTGTCCCTCCTGTCACCCTCGTCTACAACAGTAAGTACAGTGTTTCTGCGGGAAACTCCACACCACGGTTTCCTGCAGAGTGCTTCTCAGGCTCATTGTGTGTGTGTGTGGGGGGGGTGTGTGGGGGGGGGGGGGGGGACGCGTAGCCATCTTACAGATGCCTAACTCCTCCCACTTCCTGGTTTATACAAAAATAAAGAGGCAAAGAGGCGGAGCACAGGTAGAGCTGGGGCTGGGGCCCATGGTGCTGTCACAGCATCCACAGGACGTGCCGGGTCGGCCCAGGTGTCACTCCAGAGGCCACGCCCCTTAATCATGCACAATGTCAAAGACTGATGGAATATAGATATGTTGTCATGGGAATGTGACTGATGAGACTGACTTAAAACTGTAGTTTGTTTGTACCAGACTTTAAGCAAAGTTGACCATTTTAACATGGGGGTCTATGGTGTTTGTGTGTGTGTGTGTGTGTGTGTGTGTGTGTGTGTGTCCATCCATCCAACAGTGAAGCAGGTGTTCCAGCTGCGAGCTCACATGTACCAGGCCCGCAGTCTGTTTGCGGCCGACAGCAGCGGCCTCTCCGACCCCTTCGCCCGGGTCTTCTTCTCCACTCACAGCCAGGTCACTGAGGTAAGTAACATAACTCTGTGTGTGTGTGTGTGTGTGTGTGTAACACTAAAGTTGATGCACTCGTTGACATGCGTATCCCCCAGGTCCTGAGCGAGACCCTGTGTCCCACGTGGGACCAGCTGCTGGTGTTCGACGACGTGGAGTTGTTCGGCGAGGCCAGCGAGCTGAGAGACGACCCGCCCATCATCGTGGTCGAGCTCTACGACCAGGACACTGTGGTAGGATCCTAAAGCGGAAACCAAGGCGCAGATACAGCATTTTTTTAAAAATTTTGTAAAAATGTCACGCTCATAAAACGTGAACGTGCTTTTCTTCTCCATCTCCTCATGTCTCACTCTTCCTCTGTGTCCTCCTCGTTAACGCTGACCTCACTCACGGCGTGCTGCTGGCTGAACAGAGTGTGAAACCGGCCCCGTTTTACAGACTGTGACTCCGACTGAGATTTTTCAGAGAAATTAATGGCTGTTACAGTTGCTTCATAAAGCTGCTAATGAGCTCCCGAATGGAGGTTTTGTAAAAAAAAAAATTAAAAAAGCTTTATGTATGCTCTTAACTTTTCTGTTTAATATCACTTTTAATAAGTGTCCCCAGTGGGAGGGGGCCGTAGAAATGAGGCTGTGGAGACAATCCACCTCCAACCTCTTTCACCACTCTACACTGACACCACGTGGCCACTAGGGGGGGAGCCGCACCTGCCACGCGCATGTCTTGCCTCCCTTTCCCTGATCCCCTCCCTGACTTGTGCCCGTGGTTGTCCGTTGTCACGATGTGGTGTCCAGGGCAAGGCGGAGTTCATCGGTCGCACCTTCGCCAAGCCGACCATCAAGATGTGCGACGAACACTACGGGCCGCCGCGCTTCCCGCCGCAGCTGGAGTACTATCAGATCTACAGAGGGAACTGCTCGGCCGGGGAACTGCTGGCTGCCTTTGAACTGTTGCAGGTACTGAACAGTGTCCACATCGTCCATCCGCGCATTGATGCCACACCGCGATGTACTCTTCATCGAATGGGCAGTAATCGGCTATATAGAATAAATGTAAAATACATTTGTAGATTTGTGAAATGTAAAAAAAAAAAAAAAGACAAACTTTAAAGGTGCAGTGTGTAAGATTTCTGTCATGTTTGTCACTTCTAGAAATATTACAAAACAATGATATACTGATATCTCCTTGAATTTCCAATCACCTAAGTGTTTTTGTTTTTTTCCATTACCCTTAATTGAGCCCATTAATGTATATTTACATGAGGAGGGGGTCCTCCGAACGGGGGCCGCCATGCTTTTACAGTCGTAAAAGTGCACGTACTAAACATCTCCTGAGGGTGAGGTGATGGATACAACGTGCAACTTCAGCTCTAGATGTCACCAAATCGTACACACTGCCCCTTTAAACCTCTCATCTCTGCCTCATTTCCTCAGCCCTCTTCACCGCAAACTCATTTTTACTCGTTCCTAATTTCCTCTGTACATTTCTACTTGTCCTGTCTCGTGACCACATCCATCTCCACACACTAACATGCTTAGCTTCCGACCTTTAAACCTCCACTTGTCTCCTCCCCCCTTCTCTTCTTCTCCTCCGGCTGTCGACAGATTCCTTTCGATGTGGAGGAGATCAGGCGAGCTCCGGGCCGCGGCAACTTCCAGACCGAGACAAACAAAGGTCTGCACCGGCGAACGGGCTGAAGTCCGCTCGCTCACAGCGCTGCGCTGCGCTCCGATACCAGCCAGGCGTCTCCTCAATGAGTCCACTGCTTTACACAACTCCTTTTCTATCTTGTTGTTGGGTTCCAAGAGCCCTGGAACCCAAAAGGTCAAGGGTCACCAGATCAGGTGTGGGACAGTGCCGCTCAGTCTCTCAGATTCTAAAGAAGCGTGGAGTCCGACCTGAGCGCCATTGGAAAGGGTCTCCGGTGACCGCGACAGTGATGGGATGTTTTGGGGAGGGGTCCAAAAACAACAGCAGCGGCAGAGCAGGACTCAGAGGCATCTGATCTGACCTGCTGACATTAGGCATTCACTGGACACGTTTGCAGCCATATTTGTTGTTTTCTTTTAGCCGACAATCCAACTCTACCAGGTTCCACATCTTCAAGTTCAAAGTCCAAAGTTATTTCATCTTAACTTTGGTGTTGAATGGCACAAAGTAGAGTCGGTAATATTCCAACATTTCCAATGAACGCTCACACACACGTCACCCAACCACGAGCTGCGCGCTTACGTCGGTGGGCGTGTTGCCGAGGACGCACTTCCTGTCCGAGGAGCAGGTTTTTAAGTGAAGTCCAGTCAACGGGCAAAATCAACAGGATGATAAATGTGGAGACGGTTGCAGATCCATTCCATTTCTCTCTCTCTCTCTCTCTCTCTCTCTCTCTCTCTCTCTCTCTCTCTCTCTCTCTCTCTCTCTCTCTCTCTCTCTCTCTCTCTCTCTCTCTCTCAGACTTTAACATGAATACTGCAGGTGCAGCCTTGGAAGGGAACTAATACTCGCTCTCTCTCTCTCTCTCATGATACAGTATAATTTAAGCACTGCTAATGGGAGTGACGGGTATTTCGACCAAGATAAAAACAGTAATTAAAAAAAGGAATATTGTAAAAATCAACGAAGCCAAAGTTTGAAGTAGATCATTCCAAATGTGTCGAGAGTAAAAGTAAGAAAAGTGAAATGTTTTGAAAATGAGTGGCTACTGGACATTTTGATCGGTGGGAAACTTTAATCGTCTACTTGCCACATTGGCTGGTGTAAAGGTTCATTTAGAGCCCGGGTTGGAATGTTTGGAATCGTATCGTATTTTGATTTCTCAAGAGACTAATAACTGCATCGTGATTGATACATTTTTCATGGACAATACTTGAACATGCTTGTTCATTTGCGCAGATCCAAATAAAAATCCAGACTGAGTGAATCCACTGTGAAGGACAGTTGTCTATAATGGGGCGTGTTCACTCTAATCAAAGCTCATAGGTTCATAGTTCCATACCACAACATAAATAATGCTCACACCAATAAAACAATCCAATCAGCAAGGTTCAATGCACAATGTCAGTTACTATCTTTGCTCTTATACTTGTGTTCGTCTATATTTCATTCCATTCAGTGTCCAAAGATGAAGTGAGATTCTCGGTGGCACTGCCCCTTTAACTGAGCTGCAGTGGAACGGTCTGCCCGCTCTGTCGAAGCAGCGAGTGTAAACAAAGACATTTCTCTGTACAACACATTCAATGAACACGAACACACAGCAGCAGCCACGCTGTTCGCTTTGTGCTGAGACATCAGCAGTCACCAGTAAGCATGTATTGATCTGCATTCAAAGTGCACTTAGCAGGGAGTGCTGCAGGACGGGGGTGGGGTTGGGGGGGGGGGGGGGTGGTTGGGGGGATGAAAGGTGTAGGAATGGAAAAGGAGGAGAGATGGAGGGAGGGGGAGATGGAGGGAGGGGGGGGGAACAAAGGCCTGTTCAATTGACAGTTGTCATTAGAAATAGAAGATAGAAAACACACGCGTCTCTGAAAAGGGGCGTGGTCTTGTTGCTCATCGTTTCCTGCACGGTCACATGACCGACGGAGGAAGCGGAGCCTGACATCATCTGATGGCAGCGGCTGATTTGTGCCTGTGCCTCATGAAAACTCTGAAATCACGGACCTTCGACACTTCAACAGGATGGTTTTCATGAGCCTCATCAAAACACCACACTAAGAACAAAGGGAAACTTGGCCTCCGTCTCATCTTTAACATTCTTATTCATTGATTGATTGGTGTGATGAATGCAGCGGGTGATTCCGGGTCACTGGGAAATATTGATAAGAGACAATGATCTGATCTACGGGTCCAGTGATAAGATGAGAAGGAGATGAGAGAGAGAGGAAGGCTGGAAAACCGCCACATGACACAGAACGTCCACTAAAGCAGCAAAGCTCTGAATGTTTCGGAATCCGATGATCAAAACAGAAAATGAGGCCTAGATCAACTGATATGTGAAAGAGTTAGGTCATTTTTTCACCTCTAAAAAAAAAAAAGGCAAAACAATTACATAATAATAACGTTATTTATTATAATCACCTAAAAGGTTTTTTTTTTTCATTACCCTAAAATGAGTCCATTAATGTATATTTACATAAGGGGGGGCGGTGGCGGGGGGGGGTCCTCTCTATGGAGGCCGCCATGTTTTTGCAGGAGTTAAAGTGGAGTAAAGTTCTTTTGGGTTCGAATGATAAATGAAAGGCATCATAGATTCTCCTGCGTGATCAGAAGGACGAGGGTGAGCGCATGGATGCAACATCAGCAGGTGATCGGAGCAACTGATTCTACAGAGAGTCCTGGACACCTATGGGTCAACAATGGAACTTAACCCCCCCCCCCCACTGATGTCTTGTTTAGCCTTTGCACGAGCTTAACCACGATTGATGGGACAAGGTCTACAGCTCTTGTTCTGCTGCCCTTCAGATTGTGAGGCAAACAACAACACAAGGTAACACAAGCAGAACAAAAAACTGGCATGATCAATATCAACATGGCAGCCATGGCAACCTTCACGGTGTCCTCTACCCAGCACTTCATCAGAGCCATTACCGTTCCTCCTCTCCTCACAGGGAAGGCTGACAGACACATACACAAACGTGGGGGTTTAACACCTGACCATGATCATTGTCGTACTTTGGCCAAAACTCTGACCGACAGGCCTGCGGATTTTTTCCATGTTGATGTTTCGAGCTGCAATGTGGGAGATTCTGGTCTGGACAGAAAAAGCCATTTGAGAAAATGTAGATAAATGCCAGAAATCCCTGATTAAAAAGAGGGTTTCGATGATTGTTTTGAGTAGTTCTGGCCACGGCTGTTCCCAGTGGTGAGAGATGGGCCACAAAATGACAAGAATGACAAGTGCCTTTCTTCTTTGTTGGACAGAAAAAAAGCCATCGTGAGACGACAGGTGGTGAAGGCCTCTGACACTTGCACAACTTACACTGCACTGAAGGTTTTTCAAATGTGAGGTTTGAAAAAGAGAAATAAAGGAGGTTTCAAAGCCTGAAAGGAAAACAGACATCTATTTTGGTCTTATTCTTGTCTCTTCTTCACAGCTGCTCTTGGACAGATCTGCCCGCTCCTCCACTTGAAACTGTGCATAACCAGTAGGTTCCTGAAACGCACCACAGCAGATGCTGAATGCTGATCTTGGACGACCTGTTGGAGTCTGGGCCGTGAATCCATCACTCCTCCGGGAGAAATGTGGAGATGTTTCCTATTCCGTCCCCTCATGAAACCAGAACAACCTGTTTTTAAATGTTGTTGCGATTAACCACCCACATCCCTCCACGCCTGCGTCAAACACAGGACGACGGAGGTCATGATGAAGCCCCCCTCAGGAGAGAGCGACGCGCAGCCTCCAGCGCAGACGGATGAGGCTCAGAGGGAAGCGAAAAAACGTGCAGTTCACACGGCGGCCACCGGAGGCCGACCCAATCCCCATAGACTCCCATGGAAAACTTTAGAGGTGGATGAAACATACGACGTAGGACCTGGTAGGTACTGCGGGGGATGTCAGGGCACCGTGGGCCCACCCACAGCTCGCTGTGGGCCCATTTCTGGATGAACCAGGAAGTGGGAGGAGTTAGGCATCGGCAAGATGGCAACAAGTGACTTGCCCACAATTTGCTTCATCAGCACTCTGCAGAATCCAACGAGTGCGTTATATCCATCTTTATATACGTCCATGGGAAAACATATATATATATATATATATATATATATATATATACACAGTATATGGATGCTCTTCAATTTGTCTTTGACAGTTTCCTGGATGCGTTGCCGGTCCTGTCCTTTTAAAAAAGTGTTGCTATGCCACCGCCTCTTCCTCTCGTCTCGTCCGAAGACACAGTTCATGTCCCGACATCGGTCCCTCGCGCCGAATGAAGCCGTCACATCGCTGATGTCCAGCAGCGCAGCTTCTCTGGAGGACACATCCACCTCCATGCGTCTCCACAAGCCTCAGTGTCTCTCTGACAGAAGCACGTGGGACTGCCAACACTGACAATACTGGAGCCAGCGCACACACACACACACACACACACACACACACACACTCACACACACACTCACACTCCTCTGCAGCAGCTGATGCTTAATACACTCTCAGGCTCCGACACCTGTCTGATGAGGCGGCTCGTTACAGAGCGATCCTGGGGCGGACTACTTATCACTAAATGGATTCATTAAAGGATGTTTTGAAAGGGAATGTGGAAAATACCACACACACGGTCTCTAACAGGTCTGTCCACATCAACACACCCTCTGTCCTCTCCTTCATTCTTATCATTTCCACATAATTGGAGTGAGAGGTGAGAGGGGAGAGGTGAGAGGTGAGAGGTGACAGTTGAGAGTTGAGAGGTGAGAGTTGAGAGGTGAGAGTTGAGAGGTGAGAGTTGAGAGGTGAGAGTTGAGAGGTGAGGTGTGAGGTGACAGGTGAGAGGTGAGAGGTGAGGTGAGAGGTGAGGGGAGAGGTGAGGGGGGGGGCGAGAGGGGGGCGGGGAGAGGGGCGCGGGGGGGGGGGCGAGGAGC